>JBANCV010001410.1:5173-15608 GCA_037040105.1 Amiota albilabris
GGAAAAACTGTTTTTAAAGGCGTTTAAACGAGAGGAGAAAAAGTGTACAACGGAGAGGCCAGGGTGCGAGAGAGCGCCCACACCATCACGCCCCCCCCCCCCCCCCCACACGGCTGTGCCAAATAATGCACTTCTATACGTATGTCATGGAAAAAATAGTTATAGCCATCAGGTCCTTCCAAATTAAACTTCTTTTCATCTGAAAAGATAACGGTATGCCACTCTCTATTCTACGTCATGTTCGCTGAGCAAAACTCAAGCGCATTTTTTTCTTACCATATTAACTGTTAGTTTTTTCTAAAATTTTTATCTCTGTGCTGTGCAGCTCTCCTAATTACTCTTTGCACTGTTGATAAGCACGTGTTAACACCAGTTTTTTTTTCCATAGTTTTCCTTATTTTGAAGAAAAATGGCGTTTGTTTTTCTGTGTCGTCCTGTTTTTTCAGCAATTTTATGTATTGATAGTCCAGACTCGAATCTTTAGTTTTACTTCCAAAGATAAAACTCATATTTAGCGTTAGTTTAAAGAATTTTGCTAGTTGAAGCTGTACAAAAAATTTGGAGAAATAACTGAAATTCTCTTTCTTTGTATACTTTTCTTTTAAAATTTATTAAAATATTATCTTGGATAGTTAGAGTAGCTATTGCATTTTTATTTTAAAGAGAATGAATAATGTTTCAATGAATAAAAATTGTGAGAGTATAGTTTAAATGGTTTAGTTAATTTTGAACATAAATGAAGAATGTTTAAGGGGCGCTAATCTTATGATACGTAGTGTATACTTTATGGGGTCTCCGATTTCTCCTTCTGGCTGTTACAAATTTCATGACAAACTACGTGAAGAGCATAAAAATTGACCAAGCAAAATAAAAAGTCTTCTAACTTCTTGGACAAACATAATATGTTTTATAGTCTTTCGCATTATCTTTTTCTTACAAGTGACTCATTTTTTTGTTTAACCTGTATTTTAGTAGGCAACTTAAATTAATTGAGTACAAATGTTGAATTTTAATAAATTTTGTAATAATAAATCTTAGAGTACTCCATTGCCCGTAGCATGTTGCCTGTCCTGCCACCCTATTGTTACGCCACTGAATCGAAATGAAGATAATGGGATGATACTGAAGAATATTTTAGGGGAAGCTCATGTTGGAAATTATATGTATACCATAAACTGTAATATGGTTCAAACAGTGTGTGAACAGTTTGAAATAAAAATAATGGGAGACTGAAGAATATTTCGGAAAAAACTCACGCTTATATTCTTTTCTTTTCTTAGATTAAATAAAGTTAGAATTCGTAAACAGCCTACAATGAAAATAATGGAAAATCGAAATTAATTTGGTGGAAATTTCTTATAAGGAACAGTGTTGTACATTAACTAATTGTTTTAGAGTAATTTGTGTACATTGAAATACGCTCAATTTGGTTGTGAAGTGTTGTTCATCGCTACTAAGATTAATCTCCTTTCTTCAAAGGAGTTCAATGTGGTAGCATCAGCTATAGTAAAAAAAGAATTTAGTCTAATTTGAGAACAGTTGGCATTCGCCGCTCGTATATAAGAACTCGACAATTCCGAACGCCACAAGAGCCTTTATTGAAGCAGAAACATTCAAAGCAAACAAAACCGACGGCATTATTGTCCAATGTAGCACGGCAGCTACAAATAACGGCCGCATTTGCAGCATAGTGTAGCGCACCACACCGTAGTCCCCTTCTTATTCATCAACGTCGTCATCATTGTAGTAGTCGTTGCTATCGTTGAACAAACGGGCAACATATTTTCAACAAAACCAAAGAAATTAGTTTGTTTTGGTTCAGTCGGGTTTTTAAATTCGTTCGGAACATGTTCCAAACCAAAAAGAGAAACGCATTAATAAAAAAAAAAAGATGCTTATTTATCCGAAAATTAAAATTTTATAATTTTTAATGTACAAATTTAGAAAAATAAAACGAAAAGTTTTACTATTATTTTTCGAATTGCTACAAATCAAATAAGCCATGTTTTTTAAATAAATAAAATAATATTTAGTTAAATTACAGAAATAAAATTAAATCGAGAGTAACAATTTTTTTAAAATTTTTTCTGAGAACTGTGCGCTTAAATTAATGAGAATTTTAAAATTAAAGGATTAAATCTTGGAAAGATAAATACATCAATAAGAAATATTAAGAATTGTGAAAAGAATTAAACCGGTAATTATTTTCTGTATAAATTTTTTAATTTTTGAATTTAAGATTTTTATAATGATTACATTAAAGAAAATAGTTTATTGTTTATTTTAAAATTACTTATAATATTCTCGTATTGAATATTGAAGGGTAATAATGTATAAAAGTTTTCCTGAGATGAAACATTCTTGTTCCTTTTCGTGGTATTTTTTTTTGTTACATTTTTGAACAAAAATTTTCTTTATTGAAAATTCAATCAATTACATATTGGCTATTATTATCTATAATCTTTTGGTATTTTCCGGTTAGCTTATGAAGCTTCCTATTCCATCGGTGTAGAACTTCTGTGGTTTATCAGCAAAAAACTTGGCCTAGTGATTTTCAGCGGCTCTTCGGTCGACCAATTTTTAACCATGAAGAGAGTTTTGCAGAGACCGAAACAAATGGTACTCCGAGGGTTATACGGTGGACGCATCAACTTCTGAACCATGCTCCGTCAAATAGGTCATCAAAGATGTGTGTGGCCTAGCATTGTCACGATGGAAGACAACTCCCTTTCTGTTGGCAAATTCTGGTCGCTCTTTCTTGATTGCTTCATTCAAGCGATCGAGTTGTGCACAATAGAGGTCCAAATTGATCGTTTAATCACGTTCTAGTAGCTCGTATATTTCCTTCCAACCCCATCAAACACTCAACATAACCTTCTTTGCCGTCAATCCAGGCTTTGAAGTCATCACCGGCCTTTGACCATGATCGCTTGTATTGGATATTCCCCATCCAACAATCCATTTTTCATCGTCCGTAATAATTCAATGCAAAAATGGTTCCATTTATTTACGCATCATCAACGTTTCCCTGATGGCTATTCGGTCAATTAAATTTCTTTGCGTTAATTCATGTGGCACCCAAACACCGAGCTTTTTTGAGTCGCCTGCTCTTTTTAGATGATTCAAAACTTTCTTATGGTTGATTTTTAGTGCCTCAGCTATCTTCTGACAGTTTCCTTTCCTATCTGGCTCCATCAGTTGTAAAATTTCATCGACTTTTTCAGTGAGAGGCCGACCAGTGCGATGTGGATCTTTTACTCCGAAATTTCCGGAATGGAATTGACCAAACCACTCCTGGGTCCGGCGTTCGCTCAGAGCATTCGTAAGCTGGACAAATTTTTCGGCATGTTTTTGCATCGTTTTTTCCCTTTTTTATAGTAAAACAGCATCACATAGCCTATTTCTTCATATATTTCACTCATATTCAAATCAGTATAACTTTTAACACGAGCAACGAGTTACACAGCTGTTTTATAAAAAATGTGGCCTGAAATGTCACTACACGTGTTTGTTTCTCAGATTACTGTTGCCAGATATATCTATCAACACCATCTAGTAACAAAAAACCGCAGAAATTTTTTATATGACACAGTATGGGAGACAGAGCAACGAGTTACACAGCTGTTTTACAAAAAATGTGGCCTGAAATGTTACTACACATGTTGGTTTCTCAGGTTACTGTTGCCAGATATAACTATCAAAACCATCTAGTAACAAAAAACCGCAGAGATTTTCTATATGACACAGTATAGGAGATTTAGTTTTTCAGGTGCAATACTTCTAGAACTCACTACAGACGTATTTTCGATGATGTTGTTGAAAATTCAGAATCATATTATTGACATTGGCAGTAAGGACGTCTCAAAAGACAAAATGATCAATTTCAAATAATAATCTGCACTTGTTTTGTTATAAGGTCGACATATATTAATTAAAATGACTGATAATCAAATATATACAATATATGTTAGATTATCCAGACTAATAATCTCAATGATTATGCAGTAATATTTCCATACGACTTTTTGTGTGGGGTTACTTAAAATCCAAAGTTTATATGAATATTTCACGATCCTCAAAGCAACTCAAATCCAATATAATAGGGCGGTTCATTAAGTACTCCTGTTTGAAATGAAGACACAACTTTTTGTTTTTATTTTTCAACATTTCCCCTTTTTAGAAATATACACTTCTCCCAACGTCCTTGCCATTTTTTTAACCCCTCCAAAAAATAGGATTTGTCAAACTCTCCAAAATACGCATCTGTCTCGGAGATGACTTCCTTGCTTGAGCTAATTTTTTTTCCTGCGACCCATTTCTTCGTTAGGGAACAAGAAAAAGTCGCAGGGAGCCAGTTCGGGTGAATACGGGGGGTGTGGCACCGACTCATAACGCAATTCATGCAGTTTAAAGGACACAACACCAGATGGATGTGCTTATGCGTTATTGTGATAAAACAACATCTTTTTATTCACCAAATGCGGCCGTGTCTCCTTTAATTTTTTGTCGAAGTGGTCCAATAACTCACTGTAGTATTATCCAGTGATCGTTCTTCCTTTTTCTAAAAAATCCATGAGGATGACGCCCTTCGCAACCCAAAAACTCATCGCCATGACCTTACCGGCTGATGGGACTATCTTTGCCTTCTTTGGTGCAGATTCACCGGGAGAAATCCATTGTTTTGATTGTTGCTTAGTTTGTGGTGTGTAATGATGAATCCAAATTTCATCAAAGGTGACAACTCGACGAAGTCCTATGGATCTCGCTTAAATTGCTCGAAATACTGCTTCGAAGTTAACAGCCGCATCCGTTTGTTGTCCAGCGTGATCAATCGCGGCACCCATCGGGCCGACAATTTTTTCAGCACTTTCGTTCGTCGATCAGGGAGAATCATATCGTGGACTTTTCTTCTTTCTGATTTCCTCGGTAACCACGTCTGCCGGGCGTCCTGGTCACTTCTCATCAAAAACGGAGGTTCGCCCTCGTTTAAATTTGTTCAACCAATATATGACTGTGGTCATAGACGTGTCCCCATAAACAGCATCCAACTTTGCTTTGCAAACAAAAAGCGAATTACTAAACGATATTGGTCTTTTTCCAGCAAAAATCACGAAACACTTCTGACTCGGATGGCTGCCAAATCGAAACTAACCTATCAATTAGTCTGAAATTTGTATTAGCGTCGTCTGATAGATGGCAGCATACGATGGTAACACTAACATCACTCAGGAACGTTCAAATGAACCTCCCTCGTAAAAACAAATACCGTCGCACATCTTTGAGGCGGCCAATGGTCAGACATTGTACAATAAGATTGAATTTTTAACAATGTTAAAGAATTATTTCAATATTTTGTATAAGTTGTTTCATATTTCATACATTCTTTTTGGACGTAAAGAGTCGACCATATTGACGAATCACCATGCACAATATTTGTATGTTTTTAGCAATATTATCTAAATTTATCTGACCCATACTTGATATATTGTATCTACAGTTCAATGAAATTTCAAAAATTGATTTGAAGTGGCAAAATGGTTAGGTGGTTATGATATGTTATGGCATAAGCTATTATCTTTATAACACTGACTATTAAAGATAAATAATGCTATTTGGATATTATTAATGTTGTCACTTAACGGTACAAAAATTTAAAACATTTTGCATATCTCATTTAAATTTATTTTCATTCAATGAAATTTATGAAATGGAAATGAATGTAAAGTAAAAACTTCAAACATTTTCAAATCAGATTCACTCAAATGAATTTCAGATAAATTGAAATAAAGCAAAAAATACATACAATAGATATGAAGATGAACATAAAGTAAAGGTACAGAACAAGACTTTGAAATATAGGAATAAAGTTTTGAAACGCAAAGCTTTTAATGCTCCTTTGTGCGAATATTTATCTCTTTGTTTCTCTCTGTTCGTCCACTTAATTTGACAAGATGTAGATATCGTACTTTGGCATCGTCAGCATAACTTCAGGGGTATTTTTTGAAGACGATAAATTGGTGTCATTGAGGAATATTTCAAACGAGGGCAAATCAATACTTTAACAAATTAAAATAGAAGCTTTCTTGAAACCACGACAAGGAAAACAAAAGTGAATAAGTGAAGGCACATTCAAACGAAAGGAAAAACTTTTCTAAAAGAGCATATTACAATTGGTGAGGGTGAAGATATGGGTTGTTGGGTTGTCAGATAGACAAACAATTTTTAATCAAGGCAATGTTAGACAGCATTAAGTAGTTGCTTCATTACAAAAACAGAAAACTGTCATGTTTCCGGTTGCCTTAGTTTACCATGTCACGTTGGGCCATCATGCTGCGTTTAAGGATTATCAAGGATAACATTTGATCTTTAATTTATAAGCATTCTAACTTGGGTTGTTTCATTTCATGGTCTTGTCTTGTTTAACTTTACCTCGTTGTTGTTTAGTCATTCACTTACTTATTCACTTAGTCAATCATTCTCGTTTTTGAAGTGTTTCTTCTTCATTCCAAACGAAAGTCATTTCTTTCCAGAAGTTTTTTTTCTTTACTTGAAACGTGACAGGAAATTGCATTCGACAAACAAAAACATACAATCAATGATTAACTTGAACAATGGACATAGCCATTTCCGTCGACATGTTCGTTGTCCTTTGTTTACCATTTACAATGTAGTTCTTAATTAATGCTGACGAAAATTTGTTAAAACACAAGAAAAATTCTACAATATTAAACTTAACATCCAATAGAACAGAAAATTGGAGGACATGCATCAAGTATCTTGTGCCCTTTTCCTTATTGTTATAAATCGAGTACACGTTTTGATCACTCTTTCATATATTAGATACAACATAGTATCGTACTAAGTAGGTAAAAAAAATCAAAAATTAAAAAAATTATAATATCAAACGCAAATTATACAATAATAAACGTTTAAATTGAACCCAATCCAGAACTGAATTAAGTACAGCGCTTATTGATATGAACTGCATGAAATTTAAATACATATTATAATATAATGAATTGTTGCAAGCAGGCGAGGTTCATCCTGTTTAAGAGTTATTTCATCAATTGAACGAACGGTAATTGCGTGACATTTGACTATTTTTTTACAATTCTTTCATACTTTTAAATAATGATTTCACATTCTGTGTAATCGTTTGGCATACATTTCGATATTTTTCGTGATAACTTTGGCGATGTACAATTTACCAAAATAAACAAATGTAACTGTGAGCAAGTAGATTGACAGTTTTAGGTCATAAAATAGACTCTAAGGCTGTTCAAGCTCCCAATTCTTTCCTTAATAATAATACAATAATAGTATCTTTTTTATTTCTCGCTTTCTATTTATTTCAATAGAAAGCTAAGCTTTATATATATGTCTGTATGTAAATCTAGTTAGTTAGTTAAGAACAATAATAACATACTGGGATAAAAAATTTACAAAATAAATATTCTGAATCGATATCTTAAAAAATTGTGGAGATCTTAAATGATTAACTATAGAAATACTGAGAAGTTATAATACATGGTTTTATGCAATCTCAATAGAATACTTGTTTGCATTACAATTTCACACCTTATAATAAATGAAAACAAACTGAAGTCTGGGATTCTAAGTTATATTTATTTATTACATCTTGTGTGTGATACTTAATCGCCAAGCAAACTAAAACACGTGTAACCTTTATGTCTACAAAAAAAAACCAAAAATGCGAAATGGTTGATAATGTAAACATATATATGTTGGGAATATGTGTACCAACATAGCAAACAAACAAAAAGCAGAAAGAAGACGTACTACTATGTTAGTTTGCATACATAGAGACGGACATATGTTGCTTAATCAACTCGTCAAGCTGATGAAGAATATATATACTATGGGGTCTCCAATTTCTCTCTCTGTCTGTTACAAGCTTCATGACAAACTTATAAAACTATTCACTGCGTATACAAATCAAAAACAAATTTATCTTTATGTATGAAGTTCCGGTGTGCGATCATTTTCTTAATTTCATTTATTAAATACCAAAATATGTATTACAAATAATGTTTAATTAAAAAACTAAGTATTTATACATTGTGTAGCTATGTATTTAGATCTCACCTGTAAAATTAAATTTACAGTAAAGAGATATTATTGAGGAAGAATATTTGATTTGATGAATATTTGAAATAAATTAATAGAGGCACCCACAACTTAACACGTTGCCTGGTCCCCTAATAATAATTAATCTTCTATCATAAAATTCAAGTGTATGGATTTTTGAAACCATTTTTTTCCTAAACGGCTGGACTGATTTTGATGAAGTTTTTTTTTGTTTTACTTATGGAGTCACCTAGGTGGGTCGTAGCAATAGTTGGACCCTGTAGATGTTACTGAGATCTAGGCAGGTTTTACCAATTTTGTAACATTTTTTTTTATCTAGCGCAAGCTATTTTAAACCGATTTTAATAATTGTTTTTTTAAAACAACAAATAAATGCTAATGAATAAAGTTGCTTACTTATTTCTTTTAATTTATTTAATTTGAATATACTACTTTGTAGTATTAAGTTTTTGAAAACCACTGCAAGACTTAATACAAAACTTTTTACATTTATTCTTTGCTTTGCTTTGGTTGTTGATATTTTTGTATTTTTCCTCTCATTTATAAACGCATATTATTTAGTACGCATAAGAGTATTGCACTATGTTTACAAATAACCCGCTTTAGATGATTAAGCTGAAACTTTAGTTAAATATATCAAGTCTTTTTTACACGTGTTTATTTTTTTTTGGAACGAGTGCGTAGCAACGCGCGCCGGGACAGCTAGTATACAAAATATAAAAATTAATTGTTAGTTTGGCTGAAACTCTGGAATGGCTTGACCGATTCGATTGATTCTGCTGCGTATTGTAAAAAGAAAGCTTTGTGCCAAATTTCAGCTCTCTATCTCAAAAACTGAGGGACTAGTTTGCATACATACAGATAGATATACGGACATGGCTTGATCAAGTCGTCTCGTCACGCTGATCAGGAATATATATACTTTACGTGATTTACGATGTCTCCTTCTTTACATTGCAAACTTTTTCACTATGTGAAGACTATAAAAGATGGAATAAGCACAAATTTACAAATGACTTACCAAATGTTTTCAAGAATACGAATACAATGCGAAAGAAAAGAAAAGGGTTTTTTTAAATTTTATAATAATTTATTTTTATTATTCAAACACAATTACATTAGTCTGTCGAAAATAACAGCACTATCGGAAATTTGCTATGCCTATTTCGAATCAATGCCGAATCCAGATTTTGCATCTCACTCGCTTACCTCAATTTAGATTTTTTCTATTTTTCGCCTGTTTCTTATCCGTTTTTCTGAATTTTTTTTTCCTAAACCAATTCTGTGTTAGGGCGAACAAAATGCAATTGATTTTTATATTTTGTATACTAGCTGTCCCGGCGCGCGTTGCTACACCCTCGTTCAAAAAAAATAAAACAAAAAAGGAAACACGTGTAAAAAAAAAAAATTACATTGGTCATCGAAACCAATCAAATGCAGGCGAGTTACTTCACGTTCAAACCGCACTTATGACCAACACGAGATCAATGCTGCAAATAGTCGTATTAGCATGGCCGAATTACGTTCGAGGCTGACTGAAAATGAACGACAAGTGGATAGAAACAAAATGACAAAATGAACATGATCAGGTGCGCCTCCGTGCGCTCCAATGCATTTGGAACAAGCGGCATTCTAGCACGATTCGGAAATCGATTACGGTGCGGATAGATCAATAATGATTGGAGGAATGTCAGTCATTTGCCCGCATTGTAAAGTGAAATGAAATTCAGCGGTGAAACTCCTGGATTGTGTTGTGCGGGTGGGAAAGTAAAATTGCCACAATTGGTCCCTCCACCAGAAAAATTAAACTCATATGTTTCTGGATAGGGAGCTGATTCTACCCATTTCCTGGCCAACATCCAGAAATACGACAGTTGTTTCCAGATGACGTCATTTGACGGAATGCATATTGTAAGTGGCAATTTCAATCCCATTTTCAAGGTTATGGTTCATTAAGTACCCGTGTTAGAAATGAAGACACCATTTTTTTTCCCCATACACTGCTTCGAAGTTAACAGCTGCATCCGCTTGTTGCCCAGCGTGAGCAATCGCGGCACCCATCGCGCCGTCAATTTTTTCATCTCCGACTTATTATGTAAAATATTAATTGCCGTTCCTGTCGACACACCTACAGCCTTTGCTACTTCGCGCGTTTTCGTTCGTCGATCAGGGAGAATCATGTCATGGACTTTTTCAATGATTTCCTCGGTAACCACGTCTGCCGGCCGACCTGGTCGCTCCTCATCAAATTCGCCCTCGTTTAAATTCGTTGAACCAATATCTAACTGTGGTCATAGATGGCGACGTGTCCCCATAAACAGCATCC
>JBANCV010001411.1:0-14048 GCA_037040105.1 Amiota albilabris
ATCGTCCCATAAGATGAGTCCCTCTGCATCACACACCCCCAACCGGCAAATCATGACCTCGTTCTTATCTTATGTATTTGTTTATAACTTTTCTGTTATGTATTGCTTTGTTTATATCTCGGCGTCATTAGAAGCTTTTTCTTCTAATAATTAATATACCGTGTTTGAGAGGCAAGTTCTTGGGGAAGGCTTCTTGTATGCTCAGAGTGATTTGATACTAGAAAGTTCGATAACAATCTCGATAGAATCGATTTCCGTCATTATTTTAAAAACTTCGTTATATGTACATAATTTGATTTTTTATTTTATATTACACTTTTAGGCAGTAATGTTCTTAAACGTTTCTCTTTCACCATTTCATTAATTTGTTGGGACAATATTTTCGTTTTAAATTTTCCTGACATTTGAGTATTTCCAACATCTTCACATCCACTATTAGCATCTTTGTTCTTGTCATTAATATTGATGTCATCCAAAATGGGCAGAGCAAAATCATCCCCAGCTTTGTTCTCAAAAGATTCCTCCACCACCTCGGGTAACTCTAGTTGTATTCCCTTTTCTGTATGTACACGTTGCATGTGCTCCTTAATTTTATCCGAACGATGACTACAGAATCCACACAATTCACATTTATAACGTTTCATACCATTTTCCGAATGCTTCAGCGCATGTCTCTTAAGATTCTTACTTTGACTAAATTTACAACCGCAGATTTCACAAATAAAATCCCGTCCCTGTTTGTGGGTTTCAATGTGTAGCTTCATGTTCTCCTTACGATTAGCACGATGACTACACCCGGGTACAGTACATTTGAAATATTCGCCGGTATGCTGAAGTTTATGGGACTTCAAGGCTTTCATGTGTGTTGTGCTATAACCGCAGACATCGCAGAGCATTTGTTTTTCAGTGGTATGTACAACCAAATGATTTTTAAGACCTTGTTTCCATTTGAAACCTTTGCCACAATGATTGCAGATGTGTGGCGTCTCGGTGGTATGTTTTGGCTGATGTATTATGAGAGCGCCACGTGTTAAAAAGCGTGTATCGCACACAAGGCAGAAGAAAGGTTTCCGTATATCGCTGGAATGTTTGCGCAGGTGTGCATCATATTCACGCCAACCCAGGAAACCAACTTCACATAGAGAGCAGGTCAAGTGCGCTGGTTCACAGCTTGTCATGTGCGCAATCATCTTTTGCACGGGATAACATTTAAAGTCGCAACCAATGCAATAATTTATTTTGCTACTTGTTTTCGTGGCACGTGGATTTTTTAACTAAAATTATAATTCATTCAGGTGATAAGTGATATTGTACAATTGAAGAAGTCTCCTTACCTTAAAATAATTCGGTTGGCTTTCGAAGATATCATCAGTCTTTGTTTGATTGCCTGTTGGCAAAATTGCTACATCACTCACATCTTCCGCAATGCATTCGACCTCAGATTCCGGTTGTATATCGTATAGGTTCAAAAGTTCTGTGACGGCCAGAATTTTGGCAAGATTCGTAAAATGCTTTTCATGCTCTTTAGTCACAGATACAATATCTTCATAGAAGAAATCCACAATAGTCCGAAAGCAATGAACGCATCCAAACTCCTTAATTGTTACTTTAAGTGGATTTTGTATGGAAAATTGTATTTGATTTGTTTTTTGCAGCACAAACATGTTACTAATGAAACCACTTTGTGCGGCCACAACACAAAAATGTACACTCAATGATTCCTCTGTATTTTCCAGCTCCAAGATTAAGTCACAATATTGATTGGTGCGACGTTGATTGTTCAAATAATTGGAAACCTTTGAATGCAATGGCTGATGTAAATTTGGAGTAGTTTGATTCAATGGTTGCAGCATGGTTTAATTAAAATTTAATAATTATTTTTTCTTAATTGATAATGAAAGTAAACAACGAAAGTAAACAATAGACGCTATGTAGCGGACACATCAGCTGATTATTGATTTTTGTTGATTGGCCATCAATTCGCGCCAAATTCATAGATCAGCTGTTAATTGGTCATTTCTTCGTGACTGTTTCGTTGATCAGCTGTTCGATGTATATTCAGAATAGATGTTTTATTTGCCATTCACAACGATTAAATGTTTTTTTTTTAAAAAACATCTCTGAGGAATACCCGTTATAAAAACCGATTTCTTTAAATCCAAATAAAACACTTAAAAATTAAGCTAATAGTCATGGATCTCATGAAGTCAAATTTTCGTAAAATGACAATTAGCGCAGACCACAAATCAACTATCAATTGATAAGTTGACAAGTACTAGAAATAAGTGTTTGCAAGAGGCAGTGATTGACGTATCATACACTCTCTTATCCTTTCCGATACTTGGTGACGCATGGAATGTCACTAACTGCCGAAAGGAATTTGGTATTTACTGTTTTTACTACATCTCTTCCACTCCGTGGTATCACAACGGGTCTATGTAAACTGGTCTTAGTACCAGCTACCACCCTTACTCAACATGTTCTAATCTATGTATTTAAAACTACTCATAAATTGCATATAAAAATAATAAATTTTATAAATGTTTACTATAAAATATACACTTATGCTAATAGATCTCCTTTCGCTTGTTCCATTCTATTGCACTATCCATGAGCGTTGTGCCGCGTATAAAATCTGCTGCTACAATATTTGCAGTATTGCCAATTTCATCACGGTATAACTGTGATATACGCCAATTGATGTGATCAGCCAGTTTGCGCAGTCCTCCATGTTTGTCAAGAATGACACCCCAAGTGTCTGGCGTCAACTCTGCCATATCAGCAACTGGGCGACTCGAACGGCGTCTGTGATATAATAAAATGATGATTTAAAAAAAATCTAAAATACTAACCTGTAATATATCTTTATAAAACTTACGATGTATCAAACATATTGACATTTTTCAAATAAGCCTCTAAACGCGACCAAATTTTCACATTGGCCCATCTTTGTTCCACTCCATTGAACAGTAGTTCTGGGAATTCATTTACCACATTATATTTATCATAAGCCAAAATAATATTTTGACGTCGCGACCAAATTTCGTTCAAAGAAGAACTCCAGCCTACGGACGGATGAACTATGAGATCACCAAATTGCTCTCTCAAGAAACTGACCAATAATCGATGGACTCCTAAGTCGCGACCAAAACCTGTAATTATAGTTAGACATAGTCAAATTTAATGTTGCATTTAAAGATGAGATGATCGATTGTTTACTTACCAACAGGAAATTCCTTTAGGCCGAAGATGATTATTTCATTGGTATCCAAAACAAAATTCTTACATTGCTCAATAACATCACGTAAGGGGGCCAATTTCGCAATGCCATGATTGATGAAGAATTTCTCTGGTAAATTTCGATAATATCCTACACGTATATCTAAATAGCGTACGCCATGCATCAATTGACCAAGAATATTGTCATCTTGTGTCAGTGTATACTTTGTAACATGTGTTTCCCTTAAAAGTGGATCAAAATTTGGACGAAATGAACCGGAATCATGTGTACCTGGTATAAAGAGATCTCGGAAACGTAAGCCACCAATAATTGAACGCATATCATTCATCCAACGTGGATAGGCGCGTACACAAGTTGTGGCCAATATTTTGCCATTTCCATTGATGTAACTTGCCCAATAACCATAGCAGTTCGTATTTATTGTTACATTGTCTGAAAGTTCATATTGGAAGGGGACGCCTGTGGTAAACCATTGTTTTTCAAGACTGGGTTTGATGGCTGCCAAAATATCATTATCGCCATTACTTGAGACCCAAAATCGTCGAGGACTCTTTGTCAATAAATTAGAGTCACTGCCGCTGCCAGAGTAGTCACTATCACTTTCTGTTAAACCAATTCTTGATGTACTTGTAACTCCTCCAAATGGTACATAGCCTCCACCGCTTCCCTCAGAATTTTCAAAATCTGCTAGTTGCGTCCCAGCTGGTAATTCACGCATTTCAAAACTTTGAGGTTCCTGCATGGTCAACAATATATTATCATCGCTTTGCGCAGGCGCATTTATCCATGAAACTTCCAGGAAACGCTTTCGGGCACTTATAGTCAACCAAAGTTTTAAATCAGATTTCTGATTCTCATCAGCACGCGCTGCGCCCACTTCTCGTGTATCATCTAAATTTCTACCAAGAACATTGCTGCAACTTAGCGCAAGCAAAATGAACACATACAACATAATTTCAATACGCATTGTCTTTGGAGGAATGAACTTGGGTCTGTTGTCTACGGTTGGATTCTTTAATTAAATTAAATTTGATTGAAATCTGTGTTTCACACTATAATTTAATAAGGCAGCAGATCTCACAATAAACAAAACTCAATTCCTTTGGATGTTGATATTGATGATCTAAGAATCAGATGTTGCGAGATTTCCAGAAGTTCAGCCGTTTGCTTTGAGCTCTGAAAACGTTCTGAACGTTCAAACTGTGCGTTTCGTTGTCTGGGAGCATCATCTCCCATGCATCCAAACAGGTTAAGCTCCGTGTTATTCGTCTCTGATTGATTGTTTTCTTAATCTCTATTTGTAGTCTGTACAAGTTCCATAAAAGTAGGCACAGCGCGTACTTTACGAAAATTTCTATGGGAATTTCTTTCTTCTCCTCACTTGCTAGTAATTTATTTTTCGTTTTCGGTGTTTGTGGTTCCGTATATCGTGTCATAGTAGTAAAACAAATACATATGCGAGCGAAGATGTTGAAATCAACAAAGAGACAAAATAAAACAAAACAAAATTGGATCTTGTTAAAGTTAGTAATAATGTATAAAATATTTTATCTTTATATGAAGATTATGTTGAAATTGACTTACAAATTCTGACAGCAAATATCAAGTTTTTTTTTTTTTTTTTTGTTAATTCAGATGATTCAGTTATTTCAGTTCAGTGAAGAAGAAAATGAATACCGGATATAATTATTACATATCCATCAATGGAGGTGTACAAATTTTTTGAGAAAAAAAAAACATGTCTGTGTCTTAAATGCATTTTGATTCTATTTCTGAAGTTTTCTTTTTAATATATTAATACTTTGTTCAAGTCAGAGATACTTCTTATACTCTATGGTTTATGGTGGTATGCTGGTCAGCTTACATCATATAACGAGATATAATATAATAAGTATATATAATATACAATCATTATGATTGATTCAGTATTTTGATTTTTCAAATTGAAATCTGTTATTTTCTGTATGGGTTTCTATTTAAATTTTACAATTATACGTTTCTTTCATTCACAGGAACACTTCTTGAACACTTGGATCATTTAATGCAAATTGTCTGAACAATACACATACAAGTATAATCTAATAACTGATACATTAAAGTGTCACAGCATTTCAATGCTACCCATAATTGGAGACATTTATAATTGTCAAATTATGTTACAATAGACCCATTTTGGGGCTGTCACCCTCAACAGGGGTCGAAACTATCTCAAAGATGAATTTAATATTTTTTGCAATTGTTGCATTTTTAGATCAAGAAACCGCTTTTGATTTCCAATCTAGCTTCTGACCTTCCCTATTACCTAAATACTGTAAGCCTTTTTCACCCACTTCTGAAGGATAATGGTTATGAACATCGGACAATCATAACTAAAATTCTAACGAAATCTCTATGGACATTTTTTAAAGAAGAAATTTTTTTTTTTTTTTGTGGTCACTATATGATGACTATCTCTTTTACACCATGCATTCTAATATGTACTCTATTCGATAAAAGAATAATATCTGGGCTTATCATATTTCCAGGTTATCCGGAATTGTATTTTACTGAGTAAGTCGCCTATAAGTACTTATCACGCCTATTGTAATGAGTATTTCTGCAAGAAGAACCGATAAAACATCTTATGAGGAATATTTTCCAGTGTTTTTTTTTTTTTTTGAGGTATCATAATAGAGACAGCTGCTCCTTGCTGTACTACACAGTTTGGAGAATAAAAAAATGGAAAAAAAACAACTTCAAATTAATTGGTTAAATGGTTCCAAAATTCTTTTAAGCATGATGGACATTTGTAACAAATAAAGGGTATTAAATCTTTAGTAAAACTTAAGTTTAGTTTCTTTCTGCCATATTATGTTCTATTGTAGAACAAATAAAGATGATCTGCATATAATTATGGCATTTGAACAATTGAGATGATCTTTAACATATTCGCACTGTTGTAATGACCTTGTGTTTTTTATTTGCTTATATATAATAAGTATTTTTGCAGTTCTTTGTAATGTAATTGAGTAGTTCCACTCAAGTTTACTATAAAAAAAAAAAAAAAAAAAAAATTCTGATTGAGTCGCTTTGTTTCAGTTTTACAAAGAAAAACAATCTATTGAATAAACAAATCAAAAGCTCCCAGCAATTTATTTTATCATTTAATTAGTTTGATTTTCTTTTCTCATGCACATTTCCGGTAAATAAATAAAATTTTTGTTTGTTGTTTTATTATTATCATTTTGGTTATTTGTATTTATTTTCGAATTCCCATTTATGGTTGAATAAGTTTCTTAACATAATTATATGTTACTTGATTTTTTTTTTTTTTTAAATTTTTTCAATTCCAAAACTCACATATTTATACACAAGTGTACGAGTGTATACAACAGTTACAATAGTAAGTCCAACGATCGATCTCGGACTGAATAGACGCTTGAATGTAGCTTATTGTTTCAGTGCCATTTGTTGCAAAAAGAATGAACCTCATATTATATTCTATGGAAAAGTAATTGCTCTCTTCTCATATCATATATGTAGGTGAGTATCTACTCTCTTGACTAAAAACTATTATAATTTAAATTTCTCTTCATATCCGAGAAGTATCTCTTCAGTATTCATCATTCATTCATAGTACAATATGTTTGTAAATAAGAACTCAAAATTTGAATAATACATAAATATACATAATATTTTATTGAAAATCCTGAATTGCAACATATGTCTTTTGGATATTTCATGTATAATATATTATAGATATAGTTTCCCTAAAATGTCATAGTATCTTAAGGTTGTTTTTTGTACATTTAAGACTTGAATAATGAGTAATTTCTAAAAAGTATATTGCAAGATAAAATTATAAAGCAAAAGCACCAATTAGAAGAACATAAGCATCGGTAGACCGAATCTTACATATAGTACTTTTCATACCATAATTTATGGTAGATATATTGAGTTAATTATCATGAAATCAGATAACTTTGGTCTTAACAATGACAAAGAATTGTGTATAATATGAGGAATATCTCTTCCAGTAATCGGAGAACTCTGATTTAGACCACATTTCAACATTATAGCTCAAAAATTGAGAGATAAGTTTGCATAGAATACGTCGGACAGTTATTACACAGTGGATTCTTTTCCTTACCCTAATCATTTCCTTGTACATACAGGGCCTCCAATAATATGGTAACATCTATCCAAAATATTGTGAAAAGTGTACTATATGTATGAAAGTACAAATATTGTATTTATTATAGTACTTAATATTGGTAATGAGGAATGCGACCATTTAGAACGATTTATTATAAATAAATAATGTTAGTGATATAAATATTGGTGGTGGTGGTCATGATGATGGTGATATATTGTGGTCCCTTAAAGCGAAAAAAGCGCCAGTAAAAATTTATATTAAAAAATATGAACTTACAAGATAAAGCATTGCTTAGCTAAATTTATAATTATGTATAATAAGTAAATATATAAATGAATGTATATAATTTAAGCTGTAATATCATTTATAGACAATATCGCACACTATGTTGAAATAAGTAGGAGATAAAGAGAAATCCAGCTCCAGCACTTATAGTGATTTACTCCATTCGATTCCAATGTTTTTAGTTCAATAGGTGTTCATTCAATATTCCAATTTCCTGTATTTGTATTTTATACAAATTTGTTGAAATATTGGAAGTGTAGCTCAACCAACCATTGATTTTTATGATTTATTGTACTTTTTATCAACCATGTGATAATAATGCAAATTCCATTATCATCATATTCTGAACATAACCTTCCTGCCTTTTATTGCCTATTAACATTGTCGTTGGCCTCAATAATCGTTGTATTGAATATTGCACGACAGAACTCCACAATGCCATTCGATATGCGTCCATAATACCGAGGTTTATTTTTCCAGGCAATGCAGACATAGTAGAATGGGACACCAGCCAAAGTTATAGCAATGCCAATGATAAGATTAAGTGGTTCCGAAAAGTTTGGCAGTAAGACAAGTGTAATACAACAGACAATGAAGATAATGGGTAAAGCTGTATGGACTCGTATCGGTCTTGGTAGATCGGGTCTATAAAATAAAATAGAATAAGAAGCAAATTTAATTTAAATACATTGATTTTTTAGAAACCTTCATTGAACTTACTTGGTATGACGAAGCCACAACATGCCAGCAATGCTTGCGACTACTGATAACCAAAGTATGGAACTAAAGTAATTGATTAATAAATAAACATCGGCAGTAAGTAACATAACTAATGACATCAGACACTGAAACGCACACACACAAAATGAAAATAATTCATTATTTTTTTAAGATTATAGATTTCTATTGTATTCTTTTGACTTACAGAAAATATTAACGATGGTATTGGTGTCTCTTGTTTGATGTGAAAGAGTTGAAAGAATTTTGGCAAATGCCCTTCCTGAGCTCCAGTGGCAAAGAGTCGAGCCGATGTAAAAAGTACACCATTGACTCCTCCAAATGTGCTGAGAGCAACAAAAATCGGCACCATAAATGCAAGTGGTCCAAAGACACGATTACCAAAGGTTACTGCCACTGCCAGGGAACTAAGCATTTCGGTTCTGGAGACAACAGCAAAATAGGCGAGATTTACTAGAACATAAATGCCTGTAACCAAAGGCATGGCAATCCAAATGGCACGTGGCAAGTTTCTGTTAATGAGAGAAATAAAGATTTCACTGAGTGATGATCTAGAACTATGTACCTCTTAAGTAGTCCCATTGTTGTTAATACAATATATTAAAGTTAGAATAAAACTAACTCTATAAAATATTGTATGCCCCTGAAGTATATTAACTGACCTGAAAGTCTTTTAAATATTGATTTTTGTTTCTATATTTCTTACACCACCAACTGATTCCTTGTTTTAGAGGAGATGAATGCTTTGCTAAGCACTTAAATTTATTAAATCCTCCCAAACAACAAAACACACTCAAACACATTCACTTACACAAATTGATTCCTATATCTATGCCTCCTCTCCATTCATTTGCCCTTGTAAATTGAATTCATTAGGAAAGGAATGTGTTTCAATGCTATCTCATCCCCCAACCCTTAGAGTTTCCACCTCTTTCCTATTACTCACAATATAAAGCATAGAGCATTCAACAAGTTCTTTCGTAATCATCAACTGGTTGCTGACTCAATTTACGCCAACGCAGCAGCAAAAGTCATCAAAGAAAAACTTAAATGGATTCTCTTGTGAAATCCTTGAAGTTTACTTAACGAAACAATAGTCGAATGACTTTTTGTGTGTTCAGCTTGAGTTGTTCTCAAACATTTACATTTACATAAGAGAAATTGTTTCCTTGAATCACTATACCATATTGTAGATTACTTACTTGTAGGGATCTTGTAGTTCTTCAGTAACAAAATTTAAATAATTCCAACCGCCAAATGCAAAGAGACCCGAATAAAATGCATAACCAATATTCCGTGTACTATAATTTCCCTCCCAGGCATTATCAAAATTCTCCAGTTTTCCAATTGCCATATAATATAGACCAGCTAAGATAATCATGACTAAGGCAAGTAACTTGCCAGCGGTAAAAATATCTTGTACTTTCATCGACACCTTCACGGATAGGCAATTTATTGCTGTTAGTAAACCTGAAAAGAAAGATTATTTATCATTAAATGGCGTCGGTATTTCTTTATGTGATCTATTAAAAGATTTAGACTTACATAAACAAACAGCAGCTAATAGTTTAACAGCTGAATCAGGTGGTGAGCAATCCTCGAAAAATGGTTTTGCTGCATATTGTGCGAACGTCAGAGCAACTATAGTCTAATGGAAGAATAGATGAAATTAATTTTTCATTATAAACAAAAATCCATTCATTTAATGATGTATAGATTGATATTCTATGCATTTTATTTAAGAAAAAAATTGAATTCTTAATAGAATATTCTGTAAACTTGAATCCAATCAAGCACAGTTTAAATTTTCAAATAGACTTTCTCATTTTTGCTATTGAACACAATTTTATTTAAAGGTTACAAATCAATTTCAATTTGTTTATCACACAACCGAAACAATCAAGAACACGCAATGTTTTACAGATAGTGAGAGAGGAAAGTCAATACATAATAATTCAACAGTCAATGTAGGGTAGGCAAATTAGAATTATAATGAAATAACCAATTTGTATAAAGTATACAATTCAAATTATGCGTTTTAGTAAGAGGGTCAATCAACAAGCACATTTGTTTGAGAACAGGTGGTGTAACTAAGCCGATATCAAAATAACTTTCAAAAGGGTTCGAAAGTCTGCGATCTACGGCCTAAAGGTCCTGTTAGTCATAATTGTTTCATTTCACTTCTTAGAATTCCTATGTGTAAACAATTGCGTCATGCCTCAATCCATCCGATCACGTTAGTTCACGTTCTGAAAAATCTGGTACAGTGCACATATGCAACTGTCGCTATGTTCAAGGATCACGAGTTGTTTTCGAGTTCACTGAAATTTATAAATCTTCACCGTGTTTGTGGAACCAAACAAACAACAAAGAACTGAAACGACTGAGAACAAATAAAACTTAATGGATCGTGTAAAACAAGCTGAACACTTGGAATTGCTACCCCATTAAGTAAATTTTTCAGAATTGAACCTATGTAATTCCTATTCTCAGTTCTGTAGATATATTGTTTTTTGAGAAAAATGAGATTTATCACTAGACAGAATTAAGGATCCATATTTTGGAAACTTAGCCACCCCTTGCTATTTGAAGAGAATGCAAAAATGGATACAAGTTTGGCTAAGTCTGTCGAATTAAAAGTAGAAAACGATATCTTCTCATATTCTTGTCATTATCAATAATGCAACTCACCTGTGTCGTAGGTCTTATAATCAGTAATGCAATCCATAAACGTAAAAATCCTACAAGTGGTCCAAAAGCAACCAAAAGATATGCATAATCGCCACCAGATCGTGTGATACATGTACCCAATTCAGCATAACAAAGAGCACCAATTGTCGAAAGTATACCGCAAGCAGCCCAGATCAAGAGTGAACTTCCGACGGATCTGAAAATACAAAGCAATTGTTTTGTAAAAAACGTGTTCAATGGGGGGGTTTCTGTGAGTGTATTTTTGGTGTTTCCAAGTAATTCGTATACATTCAAATCGGCAATTGTCAAAATTGGACATAAAAATGCCGCCTTCTTTAATTGGCATCGATAATTGGATACAAGATTTGCACGAGTATAGTATGTACTATATACACGTACTTACGTATGTATGCATGTACTTATGTATGTACGTACATACATAGATCAACGGTCACTGACTTCTTGTAATTGTTGTTTATTTCTCTTTTTAATTTTTAATTCAGTAGTAGTTTTATAAATTTGTGCTGAAACCCACATTTTATCACAGATTACTTTATTGTTCCGAGTATCAAATAGATTTATTCTGATGCAATAATTCCGCAAAGTTTCATTTCAGTCGATTTCGATCGTATGTATTTTTTGGTATAAAATATTTTATCAACCACTTGTTGTTTTTATAGAAAATAAGCAGATAATTCAGTTTCATCATTAAATTTATGCGCTTTAAAAGTTATGTCATAAGCTATAATAAGTAGATCGAAGTGAAAATTTCATGGATCGATGACTGTTATTATTATTTATTCAATTTACACCAAGTATCTTTGTAGAATGTTATTTACCATAGCTTCCTAAAATAGTCTATTGCATTATCATTTGGATAGATAAGATATATTAAAAATTAGTTTCGTATGAAGACAGTCTTAGTTTTTGTATGGTGACTAACTCTTCAAGTATCAGCTTATGGCAATAGAAAATCTCAGTGTTGAATTTCAACTCAATGGCTTTAAAACTGAGCGACTACTTAGTAGTTTCGGAAAAGCGACTAAATTCTAATTAGTTCCATGGCCCCTAACATTTTTACCAATTATTAAGACAATGAGATAATTACACTAGGGTGAAAGGTATGAAAACTGATGTATGAATAAATGTACAAATTTGGATACTGTTGATTAAATTTAATAATTTTTTAAAAATACATATTTAGGTGTATATGTACATAAAATACCATTTCAATTAGAACATTATTTAAAATATTATACATGGCTACATGTTTAATTAATCATATTGCTCGATCTCTAAATGTTCTTAACTTTCAAGTTAGTTTAAAATTCCAAACATTGTATTTATTATTTAAATGCAATGCACCAGAGGATTGAAACGAATTATAACCCAATAGAGAATATAATGGATGCTTCAAAACTATATGCAATCTTTTGACAAGATTAGCTGAAGTTTTAATCTCAACAAGGAGCCTGAAATTAGTGGATGATTTAAAATATTTAAACAAAATCTTTAAAATAGATTAAGAAGGTTTTCTGTTGAAAAAATAGTACACTTAAGTATGGTTATTCATTATTTAAAGAATTCTTATCTAAATCAAACATTGCAAATGCATAGTATTTCTAAAAATTAGGTAATCTTCCAGAAATTCAATTCTTAATATTATTGTTTGACTTTTATCTATATAATATTTCAAATATAGAGTATTGATTTTCCATTAAATTATTAAATAATTTCATTGCAAAAATATCTATTGGAAGTACATTTCAAACCATGAGGAAACCAGGCTCTGAAAAGGTAATGAATCTTTGGCATAAAACAGAGTCACAGAACCAATGACAAGCTAAGCTAGCCAGAGGCCAGACGGCAATACAAAATGACGCTTCCGGTCTGATAAAAAAATATGCTAACATTGTTTCTATAAACTGAAATGAAGTAAACATAAAAATGTTTGGATGGATGTGTGACTAATTGAGTAAAAAAAATTTGGAAACAACAGGTGGCAAAAACTCGTCTGGCAATGTATTGTAGTATGTTAAAATATCGAGAGATTTGAATAATCAAACATATCACACGATATTGAATACTCACTCTGTGTAGTAGAAAACTCCAGTTGGCGCTATGAATATACCTGAACCGATAATTGTGCCAACAATAATGGCCACACCATTCATTAATGTTAATTTACGTTTTAAAATGATTTTTTCTGTTGTATCAGCATAAACGACTCCAAATTGATCCTTATCATCATCTTCATAGAGCACTGCACCGACACCAGCACTAGGGGCATTGTACGACGAGTTTTGCGTTGGGTTCACCAAACTTGTGGTCACTCCATTCGCATAACGTTCACTTGTCATTATTTGACTTTATTGTTTTTTTAATTTTTACACAAAATTACTCTTCTTTTTTGTTGATCAATCAAATTATTAATTACATATAAACTTCTTCTGTATGTAAGTACTATCATTAATGTTTGGCTTCTAATTGTTTTCTTGTTTTCATTATCTTTTTTATTTTCGTTTTGTAATTGGACTTAAAAGACAAATATTAAAAAAACATTAATTCTAAATATTTATGTATGTATTTGAAAAGTTTGTCAACCGTTTGCTCTGAGATTTCATTAAGAACTGAAAGCGAAAACTTTAAGAAAACGAAATGAAAGCCCCAAATTCAACGACAGCGTTGGCGCTTATAGTTTTGCCATTCTTTTGTACAAACAAAAATTCTCGCTCTTTTGAGAGAGAGAGAGAGAGAGAGAGAAAGAGAGAGAGAGAGGGATCTGCCTTTTCCAATATCTCATACAACGCTTTAAACACGTGCGATTTTCCATTCTCTCATTGTGTGCCTCTTCTTTTGTTGTCATTGCTATCATATCTTTATATGGGGTATTGAGTGGGGTCTTAATGTTGTGTTTTTGTATGTGGGTTGTTGTTTGCTTGTTTGAGCAAAACCTAC
>JBANCV010001412.1:0-15594 GCA_037040105.1 Amiota albilabris
CTTCAAGACTTTCAATTGCACTTGTACCTGGAATGACTTTGTTTTTCCAATTTCGTGATGCATTCACTCAAGAACTTGAATTCAAATGTTCTGAACCCTTTGTAGATCTTTCTCAATTTGTTGAACGCATTCTTTTAAGGCAATGAGTCACTTTCCAGACCAAGCACACCTGTCACTAATTTTTTATTTACATAGACTGCACTGAATTCCATTGAGTTTGACAGAAGGAGATGTATTGCATGCGTAGTGGAGTCTTACAACTTAAACCCAAGAGGCGATCATTTAAAAGATTTATTTCAGTGTTTTACTAAATTTGTTTTTATGCAAACTTCGTATAGTTTACTGATATTGGGTAGTAAACTCATTGGTCGTAGGTTATTACAATAATACCAACGGGATCTTTGTTTGGCAAAAGTATGACCTTGGCTATTTGCCAATTATATGGAAAGTATGAGTTGTCAAGCTTGTTTTTATTTGGAATGTTTTCATGGACTGACGACACTTTATTTTCTAGTTCTGTTAATATGTAGATGATCACATCTGGTGATATATTGCTGTTCCGATCGTCAGTGCAATTTGAGCAGTTGCTGTCTGGGAATGTGTTGACAGTTAGTTGATATGCAGAGTGTTTCTTGGAATTTCTCTACATATGTATATGCATGAAATATATATTTTAGCATTGATTGTTTAATGGATTGTTTCATTGAATATTAGGTTGATTGTTTGATTGATTATTTGTGCAGATTTACCCAAAGGTTAAAAGCTTCGACTGTCCAATGTGAAGTGACCAGAAATATCATAATTTCTACATTGACAGCCCACTACGCAGTAAGCCAAGATGGTTATGGATGTTTTTGTGATTCTTGATACCAATTAATAAAATTAAATCGAAACAAATTAATAAATATTACGCATTAAATATAAGAAATATGGATCCATTTATTTTGTGTAATTATTTTTTATTAATTTTTCTTATTTCCAATATTTTTAAATATGTTTAAAAAACTAAAAGTATTTTTAATGAATTTAATTGAAAAGCAAGACCAAATGACCAAAGTCTAAAGTCTACGTAGCAAAAAAGTGGATTTAACTATTAGAAAATTTTGTAATGCAAGTACCACTATGTACCACATACTTATATGTATGCGTGTATGCGTGTATGCATGTATATGTATGTGTACAATATGTTTTTCACTAATAATTCAGTCATAAAGGAGTATATGCTTGTATTTTTTTTTAAATGGAAAATAAATGAAAGGAAACAAGTTTCAGAAAAAAATTATATTTACATTATGGATTGACAAAAAATGTATAGGGATATTGGAGAAACAGTAAGCAGAGGTGGTCCTAAAAAATGGAAATGTGTGATATCGTTTCATTCAATCCTAGAATAACTGGACACAAAATGCAAACAAGAAGTATTCTAAAACAATTTTCTTAAACTTTAAAACTTTAAACCAAATTCAGCATCTATGAGATTTGTTGGAGCACCGAATCCTGAAGAATACAATAACATCAAAAAGTATGCTCCGAATTAATTGCTTAGGGGGAAGTCAAATTGAAAATTTCGCTTACGTATACGTAATATTTATATTGTTCAGATTTAATTCAATTAATTAAATAAAATTTAATTTAATTTTAACCAATCACAATAATACCCATAACCATCTTGGCGGTGAAAATTTGGAAGATGTGATCAATATTAATTTTATCCTGAAGAACTTTTTTTTTATATATTCAACTCACCACAACAAACTTGAATAATTTGGTTCTCTTTTAATATTGTAACATATTTTAAACTTCCATTTCATGGTTTTAATTATTCAATTTAACTACAATTCACTCACTTCACTTCACTGGTTTCAAAATCAACTGATGTTTCTTACTTGAAATGCACATAATTTATATACCTCAATACCCAAATGATCAAGCTAAAGCGTACTCAATTACTCATTCACCACCCCCATCATCATCTCTCAGTCACATATACACGTTCAATTAACCTTAGATAAAAGAAGAAAATACTCATTAAGCTGAATGGAGTGGAGTGGATGTGTGAGTAGAGAAATTAAAAGAGTAGCGTTCTTAAGAGAGTAAAGCGAATGAAAGAGTTATGTGCATAAAAGAGTGAAATGTGTGAAAGAGAGAAGTGGTGGAGTGCAATGGATATACGAGTGAGTCAGGTTATTGAACGAGTGGATTGAATGGAAAAGGTGCTTGGAATGAAAAAAAAAACGTAGCTATTGAAAGAATGGAGTGAATGAAAACGGAGGGTGTGACATTAAGTGAGTTTAGTGTAAGAGTAAGTGAGTGGAGTGTGAGATTTTGTGAGCTTTATCCAATGCAGCTGAGCGTTAGTGAGTACAGGGCACAAAAGAGTGGAGTGCATGAGAGATTGATGCAAATGAGAGAGTAAAATAAATTTATGATACCAAATACTATGAAAAATAAAATATCATGTTCCCAATTTTATCTTTTGAAAACTTGAGTCAAACACTTTATGCGGTTTGCAACAACAAAAACCCTTGTGATTGTTGTTGGAACCTTAATATTTGGAGTGGAACCTGCATATTGTTGTTATTTGAGAGCGAATAGAAATATTTGAGCTAACCGGCCAGTCTTTGATGATACTTAGAATTGATTAAAATACAAAACAAGAAATGCTAAAATAAAAATTCAAATTTAGAAGTAAAGAAAAAGCAAAGTAAAGGCTTGTATAGAAGTATTAATTTTTCTTTAAAACTTCATAATTACAAAGAAAAGTAGAACACAAAAGGAGGAAAGAAAACATAAAGAAACAAGGAAGAATTTTCAACAGCTTAGCAACATTTTACAAAGTTTTAACAAAACTTAATTGTTGAAAAGCAAAGCAACACATTATGAATGAAATAATAAAGTTTAAATCCTTAATCTTAGTCAAACAATTTACAAAGAAATTATTAGTCTTAGCTTTCACATGATATGAAATTCATTTACATTTTCAAATGCATATTTGTTAAGATTCAAACGCTAGAAACTTTTGAATTTCATCATCAATTTTGAGAAATCTCATTGTAATACTATGTATAATTAACTTGAGAACATAAACCACTCTTTGGACAGACCGAAATTAAGAACTACTAACTAAGGACTAAGAACTATGATGAATAAATAACACATGAACTCATACATAAATAAATAAAGTTCAGCAATAAATGAATGAATAAAAGAAAAAGTTTGGAATAAAATGATATTATGAATATAAGATTTATTCAACATCTTCAAACGACAGTGAAAAATCATATATTTCTATTTCAATCTCAAATCAGCATTGTATGAAAAACAATCCACAGAAGGAACACGAATCCCCTATAAAAGTTCCCGTGTTTTCATTTCAAAAGAATTGTCTTCACAGACATTCTATTGAACATCAACTAGGGTCTTCTTTTAGTTTAACTACCACTGGGGCTTAAAAGCTGTTCTCTAACTGAAAAGATAATGAAAACAAATAATGAATTCCATTCGCATATTTATTGTTTCAAGTACTCTCTTGAGAAACAGATTTCAATTCATGAATGTTTTGTACATTTTGCACATATGTATCCAATGATTTGGACTATTGGACTCGACTCGACTCATGCATTCATTCTTTATGGATTAGTCACAAAAGAAACATAAGACTGACTACACAATCACATTCAATTGAAATTCAAGTATTTTACAAAATCCATATATGTATATATATTGCATTATTGTTCCTTATTTTGATTAGAAAAAACTGTCATTTCATTCAATGTTCAAATGAATTCTTTAAAAGAAATATTTTTTTAATAAGATAAAATTGTTGCACACACAGAAAACTGGATACAAATAACAGAGTGAATAAATAGTAACATATGTTTCGCAAGTACACAAAGTTGAGAAGACTTGTAACCGATCTTGTTTGTGTTTGATAGGCAAATAAATAAAGTACAAATGATTTGAAACTAATCTGGTCAAGTATCTGTTTTGCAAACAACCTGACTTCAATGTTTTTCTATCCTATTTAGAACGCTGCTTAGTTCTAACACCACTGAGCCAAACAAGGATTATGATACTATAATACTATATTATAACAAAGAACAGCAAGACTCAACAAATGTAAGCTGTAAATCTAAAATTAATATTGACTAAGCTCAATTAAAGTCCTGCAAGCTTAGAAGCTGAATCTTGATCAATTTTGTCAAAATAAGATAAAATTAAAGTTCTACACGAGAATTACTAACGGCGCCATACGAGGGCGGTTCATTAAATACCCGTGTAAGAAATGAAGACACAATTTTTTTTACAAAAAAATGTTTTTTATTTTTTAACATAGTCCTCTTTTAGAAAGTTTTCTTCCAACGTTCCTGCTATTTTTTTAACCCCTCCAAACAATAGAATTTGTCGAACTCTCCCAACTCCGCCTCTGTCTCGGCGATGACTTCCTCATTTGAGCTAAATTTTTTTCCCGCAAGCCATTTCTTCATGTTAGGGAACAAGAAAAAGTCGCAGGGAGCCAGATCGGGTGAATATGGGGGATGCGGCAGCGATTCATAACGCAATTCATGTAGTTTGGCAGAGACAACACCAGATAAATGTGCTGGTGCGTTAACGTCTTGAAACAAAACTTTTTTTTCGCCAAATGCGGCCGTGTATCCTTTAATTTTTTGTCGAAGCGGGTCAATAACTCACTGTAGTATTGTCCAGTGATAGTTCTTCCTTTTTCTAAAAAATCCATGTTCTTTCATATACAATACGCACTTCGCATCTCAAAAAAAAATCGTTGCCATTACCTTACCGGCCGATGGGACCGTCTTCGCCTTCTTTGGTGCAGATTCACCGGGAGAAATCCGTTGTTTTCATTATTGCTTAGTTTCTGGTGTGTAATAATGAATCCAGGTTTCATCAACGGTGACAACTCGACGCAAAAAGTCCTTCGGATCTCGCTTAAATTGCCCCAAATACTGCTTCGAAGTTAACAGCCGCATCCGCTTGTTGTCCAGCATGAGCAATCACGGCACCCATCGGGCCGACAATTTTTTCATCGCCAACTTATCATGTAAAATATTAAATGCCGTTCCGGTCGACACATCTACGGCCTTTGCTACTTCGCGCAGTTTCGTTCGTCGATCAGCGACGTGATGATGACGATCAGATGTCGTGGACTTTTTCAATAAGTTCCTCTGTAACCACGTCTGCCGGTCGTCCTGATCGCTCCTCATCAAAAACGTATGTTCGCCCACGTTTAAATTCGTTGAATCAATATCTAACTATAGTCGACCTGTCCCCATTTTTTCTCATCAAAAAACAAAAAGCGAATTACTGAACGATACTGTCCGTCTCTATCCATCTTAGCAAAAATCACGAAACACCTCTGACTCGGATGGCTGCCAAATCGAAAGTAACCTATCAATCAGTCTGAAATTTGTATTAGCGTCATTTGAAAGATGGCAGCACACGATGATAATACTAACTTCAATCAGGAACGTCCTCTATCTTCAAACACGGGTACTTAAGAACCGTCCTCGTATTATGCTTAATTTTTGTGATCGCAAAACATGAGCTTAGTAGCATAGCACAGCGCATTACAGTATTTGTTTTTCAAGTTAGAGGAAATACACACTCCAAGAAAGTTTTAACTGTCTACATATTACGATTAATGAAATACTGGCAGAGAGACGGACAACTTAGGATATGGTCCCGTTGGCACCCTTAGAGTACGGAAATCTAAAAAAAGACTATATAATGATTATTTATAAATAAATTAAAATTGCATCGTAATATCAGCTAAACACAAGCCATTCACATCATCTGGGAAAATTGCTAGTGAAATTGGGAATATTGTACAATCAGGAACCAATCGATGAGCGTAAATCTACCCGGTAGGATAGCCCGCAAACTTCCTCTCTTTAGAAACATGAGGTAAACTTTGCATTAATTTATAAAACCTGGTTTAGATACCACGGTTAAAAAAAAAAACCGTAATGTACAATAATATCCAGTGGATTGATGAAACAAAAATTAATTTGTTCGTTAAGGAAGCGGAAAAAAACGTTCGTTGGCCGAAAGACAAAGAATTTGACGTAAGATAAATCTAATACTTCGAATTGATGGCACAATGGATTGATTCATATACAAGGATTTTAATTATTATTATATATATTTATTTATTGCGGAAAACATGCCACAAAATCAGCAGGATAATGATCCAAAACATTCATCGCGATTAATAAAAGCATAATGTGAACATCCGTGAGTGGCCAAATCGATCCTCAGATCTCAATCCTAAACCTCTGGAGCAAACTTAAACGTGAAATTTCAAAGACGGTTTACCAAAATAAAATACAATATGTTTTGTACAATATACCTGTAGAAACTTGTCGGAAGTTAATATCGTCTATGCCCAGAAGTATCAAAAATGTCATCAAGAATAACAGCGAATTTTCAGGGTATTAAATGCATTTTGACTAACAACTAACAATACATAACGGAGCCATAACTAATGAAATATCAATGTTAATTGTTTAGATTGTTGGGCACATCTATTATTCTGGCCAGCTGAAATTTGATGTATTTTTTGACGATGAAATATGGTTATGTTGGAAACTAATTGGTTTTTTAAAGAATTATAATGAAATATTATGTATGAAAACCAAGCTTGTTTGATTAACAAAATTATCACACCTATTACTTTGTCCAGGTGTGTACATACCTATACGTATTTTTTCATGCCAGTCATGTTTTTACCCAAGAATGCAACTTGTTCCTCTATGGCAAGGATAAAGGAAGTTCGACTTTTAAGGAGATGTACATCAAGCAAACCTTCTGGTATAAACGTTGATTCAGAATCAAAAGCAAACCTTTAAAATCAGTAATAAAATTAACAACAAAGTAACAATGAACTTGAAAATCTAAGACAGAACCAATTTTACTTGATGAGCACACAATCTAATCTAATCTAATTTAAATCAGAATAAACTTAACAAACAGAGTTACAAATTATACTTGATATATTTATAAGGAGCTTTCATGAATTCTGGGCAGTGACATTTAATGGTCAAAATTCGAAGAATCACTGTAAATAACTGGCAAACAGGTCTGTAGTAATTCAATGGTATTGATATTTCTCAACACCTAAAGAGCAGCTTTCCACATGGTCTTATTGACTTATTTAATCTATATTGACGCTAATCGTCGCATTCATTACTATTGTCTTTTGATTTGAAGAAATCTGCTAGCGCACTTTTAGATTTTTATGGCGATGCTGCTCCCACACATTTCAATTGTTTTGATTGCAATGATTTTAAAGTTGTGATTTTGATGTCAATGACAAAGAACTGACTGGAGGACGAAAAAAAATTCGAAGATAATGAATTGCTAGACTTCTTGGGTGGGGATCTGGCTCGACATTTATTTTCAGACATTTACATGCGATGGAAAAAATCCAAAAAGAAAGAAAATGGCTAACATACGAATTGATTGACAATTCGATTGCAAACCGCTTCAATATCACTGTATCATTGCTTGCTAAGCAGAAAAAACAAAAATTATTTTCGAAGGCGTATTGTAGACGGCTATCTATGAGAACAATCCCAAACTCAAAAAATCATGCATTAACTCAGGAAAGTCATCCACAATTGCACCGAAGCCAAATATTCATGGTCATAAGGTCATGCTGTGCATACGATGGGATTAGCCAGGTGTAATATATTACGAACTACTAAAACCGAACGAAACTGTGACAGGCCAGTAGTAGCGAGCAAGAGATTCAAAGTCATTATCTTAAGCCACATAGACACGATACAATTTGCTTCATCAAGCACATACAACTTTATCATAATGTTGAGTAAAATGCGTATGTGTGCGTCTCACATACGCAGTTGTACGAGTTTTCTGATTGATTCATTTGTGTGCAAAATTCTCATGCGAAATATAAAACCAAAAAGAAGTGTATCTTCGGCAATGCCGAAGACGTTATACTCTTCGTTATTGCTCTCTATTACAATTTGAGTATCAACAAAGAACACAGTTTGAGTGGCATTTTATTGTACAATTACTCTTTATAAGTTTGTTATTTAATGTGGGATTTTAAGGGTGGTACCCCTACTGGTAACCCTAGGATCATTATAATTTAAAAGGTTGGTAGATATAAACCAGAAACTCATAATGTCAAAATTTCAGTTCGATCGAAGCATAAATAAAAAATTTTTTCTATCAAGTACATTAATTTGACCTTAGAGTTTGTATGGGGGTACTCCTCCCATTGGTCCGATTCGGTTGGTAGATATAAACCAGAAATTCATAATGTCAAAATTTCAGTTCGATCGAAGCATAAATAAAAAATTTTTTCTATCAAGAACATTAATTTGACCTTAGAGTTTGTATGGGGGTACTCCTCCCATTGGTCCGATTCGGTTCGTTTCAAAAAATATATTCTCTGAGGTAAAAAGGAACCTACCTATGTATAAAATTTCAGCTCTCTAGCTCAAAAACTGAGGGACTAGTTCGCGTACAGACGTACAGACGGGCATGGCTAAATCAACTCGTCTCATCGTGCTGATCACAAATACATATACTTTATGTGGTCTGCAATATCTCCTTCTGTGTGTTACAAACTTCATGACAAACTTATAATACTATTCAGTCCCGTGAAGAGTATAAATATGATGAAATTATTGTAGCATGTATAACCAAATTCAAATGAAAATTTTGTGATGACAAAAACTATGAAAACTTATGTTTGATATCAAAAACAATACTTGCCACTTTTTTTTTTTGATTGTTTTTTGCGCTATCGAAATGAAATTTGAAAATAGATCCATATACATTAGCACCTAAAATTTCAAGACCCTCGGACTATCATGAGGGGTACCTCCCATACAAGCCCTTTACTCAAATCAATTTTCGTATTAGAAAAACTTTTTTGTTTTTTATGCTATCACTTTGAAATTTAGACAGAATAGTTTTCCATATTCATTAACCATGTAAATTTCAAGATCCTAGGATTACTGCATCGTATAGCTTCCATACAAAAAATGTTTTCTAGAGGTTGCATGCAGAGTATTACATATTCGGCATAGTCGAAGATACGCTTCTTTCTGGTTTTATTTTTTACTATATATTGGCGAAGAATAGTTGGCAGCCCACATATGTATATACTGATGGGAAAAATAATAGAAGCGACATGCTGTTGTACATTTCAAACCCTATTGTAAGCTTGGTGAGAAAATTGTATGCATACATTCCAATGTGTATGATTAGTTGATAACGGTACTTTCTTTTGTTTTTGATTTTGTGCATATTTCGGTAGAAATATTATTTGTGTATGCTAGTTTATTAAGTGACTTCGAAATAAAAAATAGAAACGCAATTATATTTTGTCATAATTTTTAATTAAAAAGTATAGAATTGGAATTTTAATAGGTAATTTTTAAAAAAGGAAAATATGAAAATAACATTTCATGCGAAATTCATTTTTTTATTACAGTGGATTGGTTCAGAATGACTTGTGCAGTGTATTAGACATTTAATGAAGGAAAATTAATTCGGCAGTCAAAAAAAAAAAACCCCATTCCTTTAATCGGAATATCTTTGGAAATGCTCCTGTTACTAGTCGAAAAATACGGAATATTCTGATAGAAGCAGAATTGAAGCACATAACGACAGGAGATGTTTTTTTTCTCTTTGGGTGTTGGTCCAATATAATGGATCATAGGTAAAATTTACGCCGCGGAGCACATTAATACACTTAAAAGTATTCTGTGGCCATAAGCCGAAGATGAAATGCTGTTAAAGTGGAAGTTTATGGCCCCAAAAAGTCCTCGCAACTTGCAAAATAATGGTTCAGAGATAACAAAAAGTTCTTAATCCCATAGAGCACCTATGGAGAATATGTATGCAATTCTGCAGTTCTTTAACTCAGGCTTACTAATCACAAATCAATGATGAAACAAAATGGTTAAATTTGATATATTATCATAATGATGATGATGATGTTGATGATGATGTTGATGATGATGAATAAGTTAAGTAAACTTTTTTAAGTTGCTCTTGCATAACATTGATGGTGGTGGTTCACAAGGGAGAAGCGGTGAGTATTTTGATTAAAAACTAAATAATACTATTTCCCATGAAATCGAACAAAATCTGCTGAACATGAGTAAACATTGACTTCCGTTTACATATGAATATAATCATATCATGACATATGTATATATGTACAATACATCTTGATGCATTTAAAGTCCATTATACTATGTTTTCTCCTCTTCTCTCTAATTTATCTTAACTTTTACAAATCTAAATGAATCAATTGAGAAATGAACTTTGGTTCAGAAAATTGGTTTGTTCTAACAATTAAGATAAGAAGCGACAGACTCATCGAAAAAATATTGATAAAATTTCGAAAAATAATGAAAACAAATTCAATTTTCCAATGAATGACGAACACATTGTAAATAAAAATAACAAGCAATAGTTACTGTGTAATTAGGAAATATAATATTATATGTAGTTATATTTGAAGCAGAAACTCATCAATATTTTAACATAACATCAAGCGCAAACTAACTGAAGCGGCGGATTAGATGATTGGATGTGATTGGATGATTGGTGACTGCAAAGTTTTAAAGGTTTTTTTTAAATATTTTTTTAAAATAGTATTTAAAAAAAACATAGTAATGGAATTAGCGGATTTAAGTATTGGATTTCAACTTTACATAACTTCATACAGTCTTATAAATTATTGTAACATAGAAAACATTGTAACAAATATTGAAATTGCTACAAGAATTTTCATTTTCTTAATGGTTACCAATTGTGGTGGAAAAAATAAATGGCAAACAACAATGTTGTCAATTAACATAATATGTGCATAGACTTTGATAAGATAATAGAAGATTTTGCTCAAAATAAATCGGAAAAGAAACCATTATGTTAATCGCAACCAATTCAAACCAGCAACAAACTTATCGAATTAAAAACACACATGTACGCATACATACGAGTATTTGAATTGTATCAATTAACCATAATAAATCTTATACTTGATCATAGCATGAGAATGTTTGTTTTCATTCAATTTATTTACTTTCCAAAAGGGAACCATAATCTTGTGTTCCCAAGGGTCCCTGAACATGGCTTATAACGGCTTTGCATGCAGGTGGATAGCTAAAATTTACAAATTAAGTTGGCTAATGAGAAGTAAAAGCAAACAAAGTTTTGGTGCATAAGTCAGTGGTTTTCGCTACATAATTATATGGCATCGAGCTATGAGGTACAGTACCATCAAGCCAAGTCAAATGCATTCCAATAAAGCATAATGAAACCGTGCATTTGATAATGGATCCACTTTGGTATGTTTGTCATTCCACGATACACCGAGAAATATTATAAATTTTCAAAACAACAAAATATTCAACGACCAACTAAAAATCCCAAGCGAACGCTGTTGCTGTTAATGTATGTTATATAGCTGTTGGCAGAAGATTAAAGAGACTCCAACCAAATGACCTTAAGGGTCGATTACTAAATTTGACCATAAACATTATTATCCTTTTTTTTTTTTTTTTTTTTTTTTTTTTTTTTTTTTTTTGAATCAAGTACAAAAGTGCAGAAAAATTTCTTTACTATTTGATGGAGCAGCTTGAAACTTAGACCTTCATTCATTGTTAAAGTTACAGATTCACTCAACATTTCTTTTATACTGCTTATCTACAAACACCACTCATGAACTTCAACTCTTCGATAAAGATTTGTATTAAGCATTTGAAAATCACTCTCACATCATTTATTAAACAAAATCCAGACAAATAATTCCCTAAAACTTAGATTGAATGATAAACTGAAACTGATAGATTACTGTTGATGATAATCTTTTTTCATTAATAATTTGTTTAAATATGGTAAAAACAAAGGAACTGAATTATTTTGCTAAAAATGATATTATAATAAACTATAATTCTGGATTTTCGGTAAAAAAAATATTAGTAAATTAAACAAACACAACAAAAAACGTTCTCCATTGTACCCGATTACGCAAAACAATTGACAAAACATATACTTATATTTTGAGAAGGAATGTTCTACTCACCCCTCGATCTGTTCTCAAAGAATTGAAAGAAGAATCTAATATAAATATCAGTGAAAGAACCATTTGACACATACATATATTGCTAGATTTATACCACAAATTACTCAAAGAAATAAAATAAAGCTCCTTGAGTTTACCAAAAAATATTGTATGTCGATCAACCAGAAGAATTACGTTATAACGTTTTGTGGAGCGATGAAAGCTCTTTTGAATTTCGTTTCTCCCAAAAAAAAACAAAATCTACGTTCGTTTGCCAAAATAATACGGCAAAAAAGTGAATCCCCCATGCAAAAGAACTAGCCATTTAGGCGACTCCGTTATATTGCTTTGCTGGCTTGTGGAGACTTGGTTCCGGCTGAAGGAACCATGGAGAAAGGGAAGTATTTACTTATGCTATCACCTCTCAGGCGATAAATTCATTGATAGCATCAGGACTATGCCCCTTGCTATAAGACCAAACTAATAATGCAGTTCTTGAAGGATGTTGGAGTAAACACGTTGCATTGGCCACACCAAAAGCCAATATTTAAATATAATGGAAAATCTGTGATCATTTAAAAAAAAAAGGTGTCCACATTTAACCACATCCCGAGAGGAAACCATTCTTGTGTTAGAAGCTTTCCACTCGATTATAATAGCAGCTTAGTACAATCTGTAACGAAACGTCTACAAAAAGTAATAGATACTAAAGGAGGATATATTTTCTATTGACCTTTTTTATAAATTTTAAATTTAAATTTGTTTTTTCTTTGATTTTTCTAAAAATTATAATAAATTGTAAAAATACTTACGATACACTTTATTTGTGAACTGTTTGTATTAATAAAAAAATTGACTTACAATAAAATACGTGTATTGTATTTGACAAAAGTAATGGGTAGCACTGACTGACTAATGACTTAGACTGGAAACATAAATGCAATTTGATTTTGGTAACTGATAAAAACAAATCGAACAAATAACTTGATAAATACACAAATATTTGCATAAAGATCAAAAGTTTCAAGCAAAGAAAGTTTGAAAAAAAAAACCAAAATTACGCACAAAAGTATGCAACGGATTCTCCATAACTAATTATGAATAAAACCAAACCAAAGCAAACCATATACTAACTAGAACTGCATACTATACTATAAACATAGCTCTAAAAATATTCCTGAAATAGTGAAATAACAAAAAGCAAACAACTTTTCAACGAATTTTGACCAATTAAAACGGAATCATAGTCAAAACCATACCCAAGATTATAGTGAGCGAAATGTTTTTTCGAATTGCTCCACATATACGCATGACACGTGTATGAGATTTTAGTCTCTGCATAACATACCAAGAACTCAAGCATATCAAAAGCTCAACATGCATAACATATAAGTAGTATTAGTATTGCATGGTATATGGTAAGTATCTTAAAAGACAGCCTCCCTCGATGGTGGAATAGCTGAAGCAAGAATAGATGAATTTTGAATGTGTGGATGTTGTGTGACTCGTAATTATGTAATCTAACCTATCCAAAGCCTTATCTTTAATATGTTCACATGTGCTGAATTTCATGGAATTTTTAAATAGCATCAATGAATGTATTTTTTCTCGGAAATCATTATTTCAACCCAAGCCAACCCTTTAAAATGCTGAAATGTGCATAGTGTTACATGGAATTTCTCTATAGACAACTACATACTTCATAGAAAAAAAAACAACAATGAACAAAGAATAGTACAAAATTCAATAGAGGACCGTAAAGATTTACTCAGGGTAACCCGTAGTAACGTTCTTTAAATGCCATAGATGGACGATGTTATTCCAATTAAAACTAGCATACTAGAAAAGAGAAGCGCTTGCTGTGTTTACTTACGCTAATATCGTCATTCATTTTGCTAGATGAGTCAGCCAAAAAGTCAAGGAAAACAAAAGCAGTGATTAAATCAAGTTAATCTGAATATGTTCTTTTTATAAGTATTGTGCAATTAAATCATCATATCAACAGTCTACTTTTCCATCTAATAAAGTATTATTATTATCATACGTGAGGCTTATGTGAGGACGTTACAGAGCGTTCTTAAAAAATGATGCTCCAAACCTGCTTGCTGTATATTGCATCAGTCATCGCCAGCATTTTGAGTGAATGTTGTTCACATACATCACTCCAATATATTATGAGAGCAATTAATAAAATCAGAAAGAACTCACTAATTCACAGATTATTTTAGTCAGGTTTGTGAGCTGATAAAGATTCCAAATAAACACAGAAGTCCGCTGGCTGTGACGCATTTTTACATTCGGTTTGACTCAAATCAAAGAAGAAACAAAAGAGTTCAATTTAAGATTTATTCATTATTAAGACAATAAATGAATGGTTAACTAAACATCCATAACTTGCACTTGTAATAACATTGCTTGTTTTGATTTGATTTGGTTTGGTTTGGTTTGGATCACAAGAGAGAAGTGATAAGTAGTAATACCATTAAAAATAGTATTGATTCATGGAATCGATCAAAAAATATACTGAGCCTTTAGATCTTTCATAAACAGAACAGAAGGGACAATATACATGCATAAAAAAATAAACATTGACTTCCGTTTAAAAGAAAAAACAATTACCACACATTCATATTTCATTCTCGTATTTCATTATTAATAATGCCATACAATAATACAATAACACAATATGATGACAAGTTGGTTTTTTTCACTATCAAAGTCCAATATACCAGATTTCTTTCTCTCTAATATCATCGATATATAACTATCACCAAGTTGGTGGTTAGCTGGTTGTTCATAACAAGTATAACCCAATCAATCCATGAAGTCTGCTTTTGTGTTTATACAATAAAAATTCTAGGCCTCTTATGTTAAGCGTACAACTTCTACTATGATCAGATATTGAAATCTATTTCTTGGGATCATCTTACTTCTAAGAATTTAATTCACTGTAGCACATATATGAACCATCATCTAATCTACTCAACTTGTCATTTGTTTTTCTTTTTTTCATACTTAAAATATATATTTATTGTTAATAAGTCAACATTTAAATTGTACAACTGTATGTTTTAAGTCTGTAGTATAACTTTATAGTGCATGCTTGGTGAATGCGGCTGATGACGTTAAGCCTGAAGCCGTCTAAGTTTGTGCTGCATGTACCGAAGTGACTTGTGGTCGATACCAGAGAACTGCAGTGAGTATTGTGATTTGATTCACGAGTGTTGGCGAAACTTATGAATACTATTGAACACTCGGGAAGCAGTTTCCTGTAAATATTCACAGTGGTTCATGAATATTGATGTCGATATGCAGTCTTGTTCAGTTTTCAATGGACCTCAGCTTCCGCAGTATCTGGGATTGAAGTAGATATGTATACCATTGAAGTTCTGTATGAGAATTAAATCAGAATTGCCACTACCAAATCCAGAATACTACACATTTTACAAAAAAACAAGTTCCCAGAGTGGACAGAACAATTAAATTGGAAAATCGTTATATCACGATGAAAAGGACAATCGACA
>JBANCV010001414.1:0-15574 GCA_037040105.1 Amiota albilabris
CTCATTCGAATCACTTTTAAATCGTGCAAATCGTTGTATTGAGTCGGAGGGAGACTATTTTGAATAAATGCAAAGTTCCATTCCAAACTATTTTGTAGTTTTTTTCTTTTTGAAAAGTTCGGAAACTTTTGACACACACCTTGTATGATCTTGAAATTTACATGGCTAATAAATAATGTCTGACTTCCAGTTCGATTAGACAGAAAACAAAAAAGTTTTTCTACTAAGAGCTTTAATTTTTTATACCTTGCATGATGGTACGGAACCCTTCATGTGGGAGTCGTACTCACACTTGCCTGTTTTTTATGTTCCTTTTGCTAAACATCCAATATTTAATTTTTGAATAACCACCCCAATACAGTAATAATGTAATACACACAGTAAAAATGACAAAATCACATACACTTTACATTCAGATACACACACAGACATATAGCATTGAAAAATTACCACCGATATCCGATATAATTAACATATGATGCCCGGAATAAGGGTACCAAAACTATTGTCTGCATAGGGGTTAAAAAGTACGTTCCCTTCGCTAAAGTGAGTTCTGTTATTTTTTCTTGTGTTTAACCAAGAAAGTCAACTGGAATTTTATCGCACTTTTTTATCTTATTCCAGTTGGAACTTGGTCACATTTTGACGCTCCCATTTTCATTTTTTCTTTCCAATTTCAATTATAGCTTTATCGAAGTATTTATTTTTAATTTACCTAATTATTGTTATTTTTATTTTATTTTAAAATGAATTGGTGTGACGTTTCGTGTAAGAATAAGAATTCCTATTAAGTTGATTTACAACATGCCGTGCGTTTTTGGTTGTGCGAAAATATTTGTCATTTAATGTGTGCACAGGATTGACTGGTAGAGAATATGATAGAGGTATTAATTACGTGGTCTTGTCCATTCTGTTCCAAGAAGCAATTATACGTTTCATTAATGTATACCACTGTATGAAATAAATTCATTAAGATGAATAGTGCTGTAAAGCAACTTTCAACTGATTTTGATTCGGAAGTCGATTTACTGAGTAATTATAATTTGGAATCAACTCTTTCCACATCACAACCTCCTGTCGCAACTGGAGGCACAGATGGTTCTATTTCTTCTTCTTTGTCCCCTGCATCGAATGCTGTCTCTCCCATAGGTACATCATCTGCCTCCAAGTTGTCTGGATCTACTTATCCTTCTTTGTCTAATATGGTTATTGATATTACTGTACCGGAAGTCATCAATAGTGGTTTACCTTCACCCTCGACGATGACTTTGGGTGAGAGATCAAAACAGGCAGCTCCAATATCATCTTCTATTAATACTACTAGTTCAAATGTGGTTTCACAACCTATTTTGTCCGTGGTGGCTCCTCGGAAACATGTTTTCCTTTCTAGATTGTCTTCTGAAACTACCTGTGATAATATTAATAAGTATATCGTGTTCAGGTCTTCTGAAAAGGTAAGTGTGCACTAAATTAATTAATTAACAACCACGGGAAATTTGGTCGTTTAAATAAAGCGTGATTTCAGATGCGTTCTCAGATGTGTGTGACCCAAAGTTCTGGCCTCCAAATATGGTTGTTCACGAATTTAAATTTAAGAAGAGGAAAAGATCTAATTCTGTAAGTCAGCAGGTTCATACTAATTCTCATTCCGCACCAAGTATGGCTCGAAAAAAAAAGTTCACTTCACTTTTCCATATCATATTCATTATCAAAATATAAGAAGTTTATTGTTCAAGCTTAATAATTTGTATAGGGATAGTCTTTCATTATCATTGTTTTTTCTGAGACATGGCTTACAGCTAATGTTCTCAACAATGAAATTTTTGGTGAACATTTTGTAATGTATAGACATGATCGCATGTTGCGTCAGGGTGGTGGTGTTCTTATTGCTTTTAATTCAAATCTTCATTCGGAATACATTTCAATTGTTTAACCAGCTGATATTGAAATTATCACTAATATCACTATACTCATCTTTGGTTCTTCTTTTATAAGTGTACTGATTGGCCATTAAGTTTTTCTATGATACTCTGTCCTTGTTCAATGCTTTCCTGTTATGAATGTACCAAAGTAATCATCTAAACTACATTGGTTTACTCGAGAGCTCTCCTATTTGAAAAACTTAAAGTTTAGATTATATAAATAATTTAAAACCTTAGGGTCTTCCTTTCACTTTGAAAGATTCTGTGTGTTGCACGCTCTAAATTTTTCTCCCTTAATTGCTGTTGATATGCTAAACACAAATCTGCATTATATTCATTATCGTTTTTTAGATAATTTGCATGCTGACGATGACCCTAGAATATTTAACTTATTTGCTACGTTTTTTTAATCGACATTTTCTCATTGATTGCAAATAACAGTCAACACATAAAATCGAAAAAAAAAACCGATCGGTCTCTTTCAGCGCTGAACACTTATTTTAGATTTTCTTTTGTACTCGGTCTTCGGTTTGCAAATGGGCAAGAGAATGTCGCTCTGACTATACCCGTCAAATAAGGACCACTTTGGCGAGCTCTCAAAAATAAGGGTTTCTGAAAGGCCAGTGTTGTTGTGTGGTGTGCGTTGAGAGAGCTGTTTTTTTTTTTTTGATAATTATTACTCACAATTTCTTGTTGGTTACTATTAGAACACACAAGAAAGAGTGAGGGAAAAAGAGAAGTGGTGCAAAAAATGTAGCTCTGCATGTACTTGAGAAACCGGTTTTTTACAGACAACCCGAAAGTATTGACTTTTATTTGCGAGCTCTGTCTTTTCTACATATATTTTGCAGGTACCCTTATTATGTTCATACAAAACGTGACCACTTTTTTTTTTTTGTCTCAAAACGGGACATTACCATCAGTTAGCAACTTCAGGGTAGAAAAAAAAAACACATTTTTTTAATTAGTTTTATTTTTAATTATTATCCAAATAGTAATTATTGAAATTAAAAAAGTTATGAAACATAAATGCTCAGTTATTTTTATATTTGTCAGAGGAACAAAGTTGTTTTAATACAGCTGGTGATGATTTGAAATGGGAATAAAATTCATGAGAAGTTTTTTTTACAATAATGTTCAACAAATTCAAATGTCAGCAACATTGCCATAAGGACCGGAACCTGTAACTGTGTTTTTTCAACCGTCCACAATTTGTTCATTAAAGAAAAGACTCTTTCAACTAGTGCATTTGTGCCAAGCAGACATAAAATATATTCAATTAACATACAAAAGCTTTTAGGTATGTTTAAGATTGTTGGTGTGCAAGTGTTTGAATACTCCAGTTTCCGTCGAAACATTTATATTTTTCCATTTGGTTACTTTTTGTGGCGTAATGTAACTAGAAATTAGTGTAAATTCGTGAAATACTTTTGAGTCTTTACTGAACACCCTTTTAATCAACTTCCCAAGCAGGTACTTTCTTTAAGTCTGCCCAATAAAATATTTCCAATTCTTTTGTAAAAAAACATGTCCACTGTAGCCGTACTTTTTACCAACTTTTCGTCAATTGCAGTACCAGTACTTTTCAATTTGACCATCAAACTACGTTCTGTTAATGGAAGAAACTGATTAGCCTGTTTCTGTGCCAAATCATCTTTCAGTTGATTAATCTCTCTTGCAGCTTCAATTGCCGATAAAACTGATCCTCAGATCGTTTAAAAAATAAAGCCACAATTCTCATTAGGGGTCTTCAAAAAAGTATTTTAATATTTGAGGACATTTTTCAATGCTCAAAAAATAGTTTCTTAATGGCTGGTAGCGCAAGCCACCTGGTTTTGCTATAGCCGAGCATTTTCTGACATACGGTTTCAGTTTCGGAACAAAACTCTTTTAGAGTGTCAACTCCAACCATGTAAATATAAAAAAATTAATATGTCTTTACAATAATGCATTCGTAATCTATGGGTAGGCCATTTGTAGCAGATTTTATTGCGTTGTGAATTATACAAGTTCCGCAATTAACGATTGTGTTATGCGTTAAAAACATAATATTTCATACTACTTGACTCAATATGGTTGCATATTTTTCTAGATGTCATTACATTCAGCCTTAGTATATACAAAATTTTAACTAGTTGTAGCAAGAATTAATATGTTTTTCTACTTGTGAACTAGATTATTTTGAAAAAAACGGGACAATTTTGAGTCCCGCTGCTTTATTCGGGGACAACGGGAAGGAGGACTGGAAAAAGGGACGGTCCCGGAACGTATGGACACGTTGTTCAAATAATAAATAATTTCCGCACCCCTGTATAAGACGACGTGAGCCTACTCAATGATCTTCGATCGTTGAAATTTTCTTATTTCCCTGCCAATGACAGGGCCATTCCCTAGTTGTGTTCTTATCAGATGGGCAAGTTCCCTCTGTAAACCGTTAATGAAGCTTTTCAATTTATCGCTCCAAGAAACGTCATTTCCACTTATTTATAAGGAATCTTTCATTATCCCATTCCATAAAAAAGGTAATAAAGCGGATATCTCAAATTATAATTTGGGGCATATCTAAATTGTCAGCTATTCCTAAGTTGTTCGAGAAGGTCCACATATCGAATGTACAACACTTATATAAGTCCGATATTTCTTCATCTCAGCATGGTTTTATGAAGAGTAGGTCTGCAAACACTAATCTCCCAGAATTTACATAGCTTTTTAATGGGAATTTTATTAATAGGCGGCAGACTGTTGTCATTTATATTGATTTTTCCAAAGCAGTTAATCATGAGCTTCTTTTATGTAAATTGAATATTATGGGCTGCCCCTAACTCTTGGTCACCGCAATGTAAACGGCACCAAGATCAAATTGATTCTGTTCAGAAGCAATTCCTTTTATATGCCCTTCGTGGCTTAGATTGGAATCCTAATTCACGTTTGCTATCCTAATTTGATAGGCTTCTTCTTATGAGTCTTCCATCTCTGTTGCAAAGAAGAATGGCGCTAGGGATTACTTTTCTCCATAAATTTATAACTGGAGATTCTCATGAGCTCTTAAATGAGCTAAATTTTTCTATTCCCAGTCATCTCCTGCGTTTTATACTGTCATTCCTCGCTGCCTTCAGGATTCGGTAAACTCTGCTGGATACCTGAACTGGGATTTTCCATTCTACACTACTACTTTTTTTGTCTCTGACCATAAATAGCTGTGCAAAGGGGCAGTATTTTGTCATTAATAATAATTAAATAAATATTTATGATCATCTGATACTTCTTTGCGGCAAAATTCTCGATAATTTTGTAATGTGCTTTGAATGTCAATGTTGGATTAAAACACTTTTCTGTAATATCAGATCTACATTGTATATTCTAATAAATTTCTACCTCGTCATGACGAAATGGAATATGCAAAATTACCATTTCTCTCTTATATTCGTTGAAATCAGTAGCCACATCATAATTGCGATAACGATTCAATTCATTTCTTTTGACATGCTCTCCTTGTTATTTCTGTAGTACTTAAAACGAATTCCGCGAGAGAAATATTTTCTATATTGCGATAACGTAATACTTTCAATTCATTTCTTTTGACATGCTCTCCTTGTTATTTCTGTAGTACTCAAAAACGAATTCCGCGTTTTTGACATAGGCTCTCTCAATAAATACCATGCATATTCTTGATTTGCTTTCGCAGTGTGATTTAAAGACTGATACTAATATTTTTAGTGATTTCAAATATATCAAATTCTGGGTGTTCATTTCTAACACCTCTATTCGTTTTATTGACGTATTCAACGACATAAGCTGCTGCCACCTTTCGCCTTTTCTGCATTGGCTGCATGGTGAAAAGGAATACTGCGCATTTTTGCATTTTTTTGAAGTTACTCTTTGCTTGTTTGTTTGTAATTGCAGATATTGATACAAGGAAGTCTATAAGATTGATTTGTTATAGTCTTTTCCAAGTGAGTCTTCGGGAGCATTGTCTATCCAAGCTAAAATATGTACATGTGGATTTCCCCGATGTTGTAATTCAATTCTTTTGAAATAATATAAAATTTTATATTTATTGAATGGACTACATCCTTTTGATTGCAATATTTTCATGATAACAATGACCAACCTATTAAAATACAGAGCGCAAGTAACAGCATACCCATATTTTAGAATTATTTTTTAAATTTTACACTAATTGCAACAATTTGGGTCACCCTGTTTCGTTACAACTTTCTGTAAAAAAAAACTGTGGTCTGATCATTGCAAACTTTCCTTTCTGATCGGGATCGTGCATAGAAAAGCCAAATTATTTTCAGTACAACATTGTAAGTAACTTTTTGATTCTATTTCCTACATATTTGAATGCAGTACAAATTAATCCACGTACTCTTATTCATTATTTTCACTTGTTGCCTTTATAAAAGGTGTGACAGTAAGACCATCACGAAAACTTCTAAATTGGCCAAGTATTTTTTCGGAAAGAGAATTCTTTCGCATGTTCATAGAATAGTAAACTAATAGGAACATTGCCTTCTTTAGGAGCAATTCTAAATCCACTTTGATGTTTATTGCAGTGCTATTAAGCTTTCGTCAATTGGTACTCGTTTTGAAATTTCATTGTCACCATCTACATCGTAGATGATTACATCTTCTACATCATTTTTGCAATTTAAGAAGCTATCATCAAACGTAATGTCTTAAGAATTATAAAGAGGTGTATCTGTCAAGTATCGCAATCACGATTTACTCTTCTTTTGTTGACTAAACCATAAACGTAGCTGGATTTGTGTATTTTCCTTCTCTTGATGTGAACCGTAATGCAATAATCGTCATTTATATTTCCTGGCAATGAACGAACCATTGTGTATACTTCTATAGGAACATTTATCATGAATGCAATTCTTTGAGATATAAGTCTTTCTGATACTAAATATAATAGATACGAGGGTTGCTTTTTAAGTCTTGAGACAGACAAATAATAGCAAATATGTATCATCGAAAATGACATTATTGTTTTTCAAAATATTCTCCTTGAAGATCAATACACTTTTGCGTTTGAACCAATTTTCGAAGCACTTTTTCCACGCATCAACCGCTTCTTCAGGCGTCGAAAAACGTTGACCTCGCAATTTATTTTTGGTGTGTGGGAATAAAAAGAAGTCATTGGGTGCCAAATCTGGACTATAGGGTGGACGACCCATCAATTCGACGTTTTGAGTGTTTAAAAAGTCACTTGTTTGAGCCGATGTGTGAGAGCTCGCATTGTCGTGGTGGAGAATGATTCGTCTTCTACGGATGGTTTTGCGAATTTCTCTGAAAACTTCCGACAAGCAAATGCTCGTGTACTACTCAGAATTGACCGTCCTACGTTTTTCTAATGGCACGGTGGCGACATGTCCGGTTATTCCAAAAAAACAGGCGATCATTTGCTTCGAAGTGCTTCGTGGGCGAACAACTTTTGTTGGATTTGGCTCACCTTGAAAGACCCATACAGTCAACTACTGTTTAGTTTCAGGCTCATAAGCATAGATCCATGGATCATCACCTGTCACGATATAGATACAGTTATATTATACATATACATATAGTTATGGACTCTTTTGAAGTACCGCGATTGAATTTTTTCAACATTTCTTTGCACCACAGTACATTTACATTTATCATTAAAAACGACAAGCTTTACGATACCAATGTCAGATTTGACATATTAACATTGGTGTTGCCATATCTCAAGACTTAACCAGCAACCTACGTACTTTTTAAGACATTCAGGAGATGGAGGATATTTAAATCCATTATATACAGAAAGTGTTGAAGCCCGATTCTTATTAATTGGTGTTAAACAAGTTAAGCATATTTGTATTGTTATTAATAAAAATTTTGAAATCTTTCAATCTATCGCAAATGTCACAAGCATGGCCAAAATCATTTAAAAAAAAAATCCTTTTGAAATTCGTGATGTGCTTTGGAATTTTGTTCGAAAGAAGAGTTTGTTTTTGAAAGTAGATTATATTGAGAAATTTTGCGTGTTATTTGAACATCATGTGGAGGAATTTTTTGAGTATTTGGTGCATAGGTAGTTATTATCGATTCATGGAATTGGGGAATTATCTTATGAACGAGTATTATTAAGAATTTCCTCATCATAACCTGAATATGAATCTGAAATATTTATTTCATTCCGTATTGAAAGGACGTAGTATGATTTGGTGGGACATATGACACATTTATTGTTGATGGGCCTGCAATTTGTGAGTTATGCTTTAAAATTGAAATAGAGGGTTGATCTGGCTGTAACTTGATCAGACCGTCGACTTTTTTGTTGGTTTTGGGTCTTATGACGTTTAACATTTTCCTCCTTCTCAACTGCTCTTGCTGAAAATTTAGAAATTTGTGAATCAACTATTACATAAGTCATCATGTCTCTATATCGCTTACACCTAATATTATTTTGGATTTTCGAAGGAACTATTTTCTTCAATTTCAATTAATGGTGTAAAATGCATGTCACGAAGATGAAAATGCAAAATACCTTGTATTTATTATACTTACAATATTTTATTTAACAAAAAAATGTAAGTACCTGTTACAAATGAAAAATGTACCTAAACCTATTCATTAAAAATTTCATGAAATATTTGAATTAAATAAATAAAATTAGCTGAAAATATAAAAACATAAACATATTTATTTATTTGAAGACAGTTTTTTCCATGCAATGAAAAAGTAATTTTATTAACCCGCCAAAAATGAAATACGAAAGTCTCTTAATTAAAAATATCAGTGCACACACTAGTGTTGGGTAATCATTGCTCACTTTGGTGAACATATACACTTGCTCTTTTTTTTTAAGTGATTCAACTCGCTCATATTTCTCAGTTGTTCACTTGCTCACTTACGAACTAGTGACCTGCCTGCATACATTCATATGCCCTTCTGATTCCATTCATGCATTATTCCTTTTCATATGTTTTCATATATAAGATAACTGCATTCATGCAAGTCTCTATTATGATTTTATAAATACTTTTCCATTGCTCATGCTATGCGCTTAAAACAAAAAGAACTAAAATACAAAGAAAAGGAAAATACTATTCTACATGTAAAAGTGAGCAAAAGGAAAAACTGAGCTAAGAGAACAATTGAGTCAAAGTGAACAAGTGAGTAAAAGAGAACAAGTGAGTAAAAAGAACAATATTGAAGGGGCATGTTCACTTGCTCAGTTTAGTTATTAACTAATTTTTGTTCACTCACTCATGAGCAACCCAACACTAGCACGCACTGTCACTTCACACTTAATCACCCACAACTTAATTAAATGTTCTATTAAATAAATTGTTTTATTTAGATTCTGTTAAAAAATTTAAAATGAAGATGGATTTATTTATTTAAAGATACTTATTGTAAATTTTTTTGTAATTAAATTTTTGACTATTCTTCTACGAGGGCGGTTCATTAAGTACCCGTGTTAGAAATGAAGACACCATTTATTTCAAAAAAATGGTTTTTATTTTTTAACATAGTCCTCTTTTAGAAAGATACAACTCTCCCAATGTACCTGGCATTTTTGAACTCCTCCAAAAAATAGGATTTGTCAAACTCTCCAAAATACGATTCTGTCACGGCGTTGATTTCCTCGTTTGAGCTAAATTTTTTTTTTACCGCAAGGCATTTCTTTATGAGAGAACAAGAAAAATCGCAGAGAGCCAGATCGGGTGGATACGGAGGGTGCGGCAGCGATTCATAACGCAATTCATGCAGTTTGGCGGAGACAACACCTGATGAATGTGCTGGTGCGTTATCGTATATTTACTAATTTGTAAATTGTTTATAACAGCGTACAGGAAAGACAATTGAAAATATCAATTCAAATCTGCAAGCGACTATAAAAAAATAAAATATTACACAGAACAATGGTAACTTAAAATAAATGCCAACAAATGCGAAACCATACTGCTTCGTCTCCCAGTAAAGAAATGTAGTTCCAACATCCTAAAAAACAGCTAAATCTAATTTTGGGATCATATTATAAAAGTGAAGAATATTTAAACGAAACCTTACTTACAAGCTTCGTTCCACTAGAAGCTTTTCTGCTGTTGGATAAAAAACGTATAATGCAAAGCACCGGTGTTATACCACCTTCACAGAATGGATTTGCCCTTGAACTCTTCGCGGGAGTGAATATTATTATTATATAAGTTTGTCATGAAGTTTGTAACATACAAAAGGAGATACTGCAGACCACATTACATATATATTTGTGATCAGCTCGATGAGACGAGTTTATTTAGCCAAGTCCGTCTGTCTGTCCGTTCATTTGCACGCGAACTAGTCCCTCAGTTCTTGACCTAGAGGGCTAAAATTTTGTACTTAGGTTTCTTTTTACAATGCGCAGTACATTTGTCAAAACGGACTGATTCGGACCACAGTGAGCGGTACCCCCCATTAAAACCCCAAGGTGTTCTTATTAGAAAAACTTTTTTATTTATGGTTCGGTCAAACTGAAATTTGGACATAATGAGTTTCTGGACCAATCATGTCAATTTCATGATCCTATGGCTACCAGAAAGGATCCTCCCATACAAACCAATTAAATTCATGTTCTTATTAGATAAAGTTTTTTGTTTTATGATTTATTGAACTGAAATTTAGACACTATTAGTTTCTGTTTTATGTTCATCAACCATGTAAATTTCATGATACAAACCCTCATGAAATGGCAACTTATGAAGAGTAATTGTACAATAGGGTGCCAATTAATGCTGTCTATATCATTATAATGATTTATGGTGCGATACACAAACATTTTATACATTTTGAGATGCCTGACCTTACGAACAATAGCTGGTTGTGTTTTCCACTCGAATATAATGCAATCACACTATTACGTTTGAATACCATTTCGAATAATTTTTGTTCTATAAAACTTAGACTCAAATTCTTTTGGTAGTTTGTAAACTCGAAATAAACAAATTAAAAAAAAAAAAAAAAGAGTTACATTGTTGCCTTCACATGTTTTCCTACAAAGGCATTTGAAGTGGTATAGGATCTGTCAACTTGTCACTTGTTCAATGCTGCCTTGAAACGGCTGGTTTCCAAACGTGAACTACATACCAATATATTTTGCGACAATGCTACAAATTTTTCTGGTATTTCCAATAAGTTAGAGGAGCTTCGAAGATTTCTGTTTGATCAAAAAACAAAGTCGATAATAACAAATTGTTGTTGTAATGCATTTATAAATTTTCGGTTTATTCCGCCTAAAGCACCTCATTTTGGTGATCTCTGGGCAGCACATTAATGCACTCCAGAAGTATATTTGATGAGCGGCGACAACGGGAGTGGAAGCAATCTAGCTCACGGCCTTTGACTCCAATGTCATCAAATCCAAGAAATTAACGTCAGTTTATTTTGTTGTTGGTGCTGATGGCGAGCATTATATTACCGAATTGCAGTCACGTCTGAAGTGGAATACCGTTAGAAAACGTCTCTTTTGCAAAATAGTGCTCATACATGATGATTACAGCAACAATTACTGGTAGAGATAGTCGTGTTCGATTAGTTGAAGTCAGGACAGGTAAAGGATTTATTCGTCGTGCTGTCCATAAGCTTGCTTGAGATAATTTAGTGATAAGTTACAACAAAGTTGATAGCATAAAGACCTTCTCCATGAAAAAAATACATACACGTGACAAATTTTATTGCGTTCGATGAAACAGTTTCGGAGGTTTTATAATTAACTGTTTGTTTTATGTTTACTTATTTTGTATTTTTACTTATACTCGTATATTCTAATTACGATAATAAAGCAGCTCAGTATTTAAATAGCATCCTAAAGTGCACGTCCTTTGTCGCTGCAATAATTAATTGCAAATACTCAAGATCTTAAAAATGCTTATAGTGCTCAAATTTCAGTTCAATAACACCAAAAATAAATATTTTTTCTTATTATAAAATGAGTTTAATCCGGGTTTGCATGGGAGGTGCCCTTTTTAGTATTTTTGAATTTTGGTAATGTTTGTAAATATGGATCAGAAACATATTCTATTCTTGAAAGTGCAAAAAACAAAAAAGTGTTTCTATTAAGAACATGAAAGTGGATGTGGATATGGGAGATACCCCCTAGTGATCCGATTCGGCTGCTACCGACAGATGTACTGCGAATGGTAAAAAAGGATTCGTGCGAAATTCGCTCTTTAACTCAAGAACTGAGAGGCAGACAGACGAAGATGTTTAGATAAACTGAGACGTAAATAAAAATCGGTTCTTTTTTTCCTTTTTTTTTCTAATATCATCCGTATTTTATATTTACATCTCAACTGTATCATTCTATGCTTCGAGGAGTATAAACGTACGGCTATATATCTGATTATCGTGCTAGTGATCCGCAACAAAATCCCTTTTCAATAAACTATACAAAAAAACAAGTGTGCAAAGAAAAATCTCTATGAAATCAAAAACAGTAAACGAAAGAAACAATCAAACTTACGCTACTTCTGTGGTCCCCTGGGAGACACTACGCCTCCTGTTAAGGCGTGTCCCCGGGAGGCCGCTGAAGTCGGGGGCGCCAAAGCTCTCACATGCATGGTCCCTCTCAGTTGATTCTAAGTCAACCCAGATAGGCTGCACTAATCATATTGAAGCAACTGTATTTCACCAATAATAAACTCATAAATATAACCTTCTCTCAGCCTAGCACATTGCTAAAAATCTTTCAATGGAACCTTAATGGCTACTACAATTAGTTGCAACTACTACTAAAGCAATATACCCCCAAAATCATCTCTCTTCAAGAAACCCATCTAAGCTCACACAACAACATTCCCATACCTCTCAATTATACGCCCTATTTCAATAAATATTCGCCTTCGTCTTCTGGCAGCGTAGCACTCCTTATTCATAACTCATTACAGCAAAACTCTCCCAAGACTTTAATCTGGTTGGCCTCTCAGTACAATCAAAAACTGAATTCATTATTATATCTGCTTACATCGCAACACCAATCCCTTTCTTTAAACAACATCAGGAACGCATTCTGTCTCACTGTCTGATCCTACAATAATCACCGGTGACCTAAACGGTTGACACCAATACTGGAGATTAGCCACTGACAACTGCAGAGGAAACACCATTTCAAAATTTCAGCTTCACCTACAATAGCCCTAAACACAACCTGGAAGGCCAATCCCAATCTGCATTGTAGCGATACATTCCCCCATCATAACCTCTCTATTCTATTCCTGCAAATTCCCTCCAAAATAGAAAATAGACGAGCAAACTAGAACCACTTCACATTATCCACCAAAATTAGCAGCCTCATCAGACCAGTTTGTTCCAACATCAACAAAGAATCGGCCCCCATAATAAAAATTATTCGTCAAGAGCCCACGATACAATTTCTCAAACTTACCACAATCCAAACACAACAAACATACGAAGCTTTAAAAGAGCTAACGCTATATTCAAACGTGAGATTAAAATATCCAAACGCCAATCCATAGAAAACTTTGCAGCCTTAATACACCGAACCACAACTTCCGGTGAAATCGGTACTAAGCCTCACTGCATTAAAAGTAATGATAGCAGTATATTTATAACAGAAAAGCAACTTACAGTCAACGAATTCGACGTTCACTGATAGAATTACCTATCCAAAACTCAAGAAGTTACACTACTCAGTTTCGCATCGTCTACTTAACCTCTCCAACAACATATTTTCCAGCTGCATTCCACAGCAATATAGAACAAGCAAAGATTTTCATCTTTTAAAACCCTCAGAGAACAGAACAGAAATAACATCTTACCTGAACTCGTGCTGCTCCAAATTGCAAACCGGTACCATAAACTAACCACGCTAGACTATCTGATATCTTCATTCTTATCAACATAACACCACACATCAGTCATCTCTTTTGAGTTTGCAAAAGCGTTTCAGTTAAAGTATTGGAAGATTGGACTGAAAATTATCACATGTATAATTAACTTCATATCTAATCAAAAGATTACAGTATGCATCGATAACCACTACTCAACTATTCTTCCATTCTCCAATGGTATGCCCCAAGGTTCTCCATTATTTATTATTCTTTATTTTCTTCTTAATTGCATTTAATAAACTGAATCGAACCATATGACTATATAAGCAACTTAATTTCTGCGCTTACCACATTTTTAAAATATCAAAAAAACTTATACTTTCGATATTGACCCATTACTAACTCACATGGTGTGATTATTCCGGTGCCAAGTTATCTGTATAAAAATGCCAACACATACATTTCTGTAAGAAAAAATACTGCATGTTCCGAGTAACACCAAATACAGCACCCATAACCAACTTTATCCGCATAAAAATTCTTGGCATCACCTTCAACAAAAGATATATTTGGAATGACCACATAGAAGGCCTTTCGGTATCCCTTTCAAACAAACTTAACAGCATCAAATGCCTTTCCAACAAAAAATGCCACACTAACCCCATTACGCTCAGATTCGTCATAAATGCCATCATTATGTCTAAAATGGACTATGGGTTATACATTTATGGTAATGCCCCCTCATCTCAGTTAAGTAAAATTAGAACCATTTACCACTCTGCCTTAAGCGCCTATAGATCCACCGCCATCAACAATATACACTACGAAACCAAATACAACCAATACCGTTATCAGTAGTTAACTGCTAAATAAAATAAATCCATTCTCCATGCCAAAGATTCTCCTATTGACATCCCAGTAGCAAAAATTTTAAAATAAAAAAAGTCCCTTCTACCCAATTACGCACAATAATACTGAACAAATGACTTGGTCTAACCCTCACCCCCATCCCCCTCTTAAAACACCCTTGTCTTGTCTCTTAAAACACTCTTGTCAATACGTAGGTTGCTCGTTAAGTCTTGAGATATGGCAATACCAATGTTGATATGTCAAATCTGACATTGGTATCGTAAAGCTTGTAGTTTTTAATGATAAATGTACTCATACGTCATACGAGTGCTATTTGTATTGTTTACAGTGACTTGAAAAATTCGTTTTGGCTAAAAAATTGAACTTAATCATGAACATTTTCAATGAATTTTTATGATTTTCGACGTGGATTAACTCAACAAAAGTGCCGATCAACTCGCTTCGACTTTTCGTGATGAAGCAACATCCAGGGCCACCGTGTTTCGCTAGTTTTCTGAATTCAATCGTGGTCGTAGTTTTCACCTGGACGAATTTCGTGAAGGTCGTCCAAAATGTTGTGCCACAAAACATTGTGATTTGTTCGTGGTGCGTACTGCATAATTTGACAATCTCGCAAAAAAAGGCTTGTGTCGATTGGTGCAAAGAAATGATGAAAAAATTCAATGGCGGTGCTTCAAAAGACGTTTATAAGATCGTGACAGGTGATGAATCCTGGATTTATGCATATGAGCCTGAAACTAAACAGCAGTCGATTGTATGGGTCTTTCAAGATGAGCCAAATCCAACAAAAGTTATTCGCGCAAGAACACTTCGGAGCAAATGATCGCCTGTTTTTTTGGAATAATCGGACATGTCGCCACCGTGCCATTAGAGAAATTTAGAACGGTTAATTCTGAATGGTACGCCACCATTTGTTTGCCAGAAGTGTTCGAAGAAATAAGAAAAATTAACCGCAGAAGACGAATCATTCTCCACCACGAC
>JBANCV010001416.1:0-15568 GCA_037040105.1 Amiota albilabris
GACTGTATTCCTATGTTGCTCGTAAATAATATACTTTAGACCGAGTTTTGCGTTTATTGAATGCTATCAGAAATATAAATAAAAAAGGTGATTTTCCTCTCAAGAGGGACAGTTATTATAGTACCAACATAACAAACTATTGAATCGAATATTAATGTGTGTTAGAATTGGAACGATCACCGTTTGTTGGTATAACTTTCATTCAATCATATTTTAGACTGTCACGTTTTCCTTAAGGTCTATATGGGTAACAGGTATAACATTGGCGATTGATGGAACTTAGTGAATTTTTTCTGGTTTTGTTGCGATGTGATTTCTTGTAAGTAGCACATGATAATTGTATTAAGATTACACAGAAAGCAAGAACAACAAAACAAAACACACAATGCTTTTTTTTATAGATAAATCATATAAAAAAATTGGAATCGCGCACGAAAGAGGTGCCGCTGCCAGTTGCCAAACATTAAAATGACAATCAAACGCGCTTTGACGGACGCTGATATTTAGTGACTTCCGCTAGCTCTTGTGCCACTGTTTGATATTTTATGTTGTAGTAGTATCATAGTTGACCAACTTTACTACCACTGATCACTTGACCGAACACAAACCAATGAATTTTGTCTTTGGCTCGCTTTAATTAGATGTCATTAAGTCCATGATTTCCATTTGGTTTAAGTTGGGGAATTGTCAGTGGCTCACGATAGTTTATCGTTTGCTCTCGCTCTGTCATAGTTTCTTTTTATTTATTATTATCATTCGAAACTTTTTACACTGAAGAAAGAATCATTGGATTTACAAAATTGGAAAAAAAAAAAGAAAGACTATTTAGCTGAATGATATGTCCATATGATGAAAATATTGGTGCTCTTGTGGTGAATTAAAGGGTTATCAACTATTAGCAGGCGGTTCTTAGATATGGGATCAAACGCTTAGTATTATATGTGATGTGCATTATAAAATTTGGGAGCATGGTAAGTTAGGTATGTAAAGTTTTGTTGGAAATTTGTTTTACACACAACCCGTTAATGGTGCTGCGGAACCACACCACTGTAGAGCTAGCTCTTACTTTAGTTTCAATTAAAATGAAGCAGTGAAGCTCCACAGCTGAGTATAGTTAAAATAATAAAAGATTGGATTCTCTCAGTGTAAATTAAGAATACCGGTCAGTTCACAAAAAAAAAAAAAAAAAAAAAAAAAAAAATTCATCGACTTTTAATTGTCCTGTGTGCTGGTTTATAAGAACTGATTGTTGAAATGACATGCGACGAATTGGAATCATCAGCAGAAGCTGCAACCAGAACCAGCAAACGGCGGCGACAACGTATTCAACTTCATATCTTACTTGGCTCCATTCTTCTTCTCCACATCAAACCTTGATATATGTTTGTATATACATAATTACAGTATAATCTCGATAGTCCGTATGAAAATTACCTATATCAAGCAGTGTCTGAATTATCGAATTGTATGTCTACATTACTAACATAAAAATTTCCGTACTGATTATTTCTACCCTTCTTCACAAAAGAAGAAATCAACCACTTTTGCGATAATTCGGTAAAATAAATAGAAAACAGAAAATTCCCATAAAAATATCAAAACAAAAATGGTTAGAAAACATTCTATCTGTCCGGATAGTAAAAAGTTTTGAGTGCGGATTTTGCTGGTTACCGACTTTCGCGTTGTCGAAACTATATTAAGTCCCAGAATTATCGAGATTATACTTTATCGAGATTGTGCTGTAGCTAGGTTTGGAAATCCAACTATAACCTCAAACTGTTATTGTTGTATTATATTGTGTTATGTTGTGACACTCGCACGTTCAGTTAAAGTTGGCCAAGCAGCGGAAGACCAAGTTTTCTTCTGTTGTTTTTTTGTTTGTTTTTTTTTTTGTTTTTTTTTTGTTTTGTCAGTTTCATCTTCATCTTTGATTACTATTATTTTTGTTATTGTTGTTGCGCTACTATTATTGTTAATGCTGGTGATAGTGATGATGTAGCTTTGATAATGATGATAATGATGATGGTGCAAACGAGACAACAACGGACGACGACGACAACGAATGACAATTTCATTGGAATGCGATCAGACATGGAGCAACCGGACAAATGGCCCCAAACGTCACGTTAACGTCAATAATAACGACCGATGAACGGGCAGCCAACGGCAGCCAGCCTTAGCTTTTTTATTTTTATTTTGTCTTTCTCTTGTTCAAATTATTTCATATGTAATGAGTTTTTAAGGCATTTCGTGACTGAACTGTAACAATTGTCTGTTGTCTGTCCAGACGTTTCCATTTTTAGTTTTTCCCGTTTTTATTTTTTTTTTTCTTTGGTTTATGTATCTTTATCTACCAAACATCAATTTGTTGTTGTTACTCAAGTATGTACTATTAAATTAAAATATAGTAGATACATCTATGTTAGGCAAGAGTTTGTAACATACTCTCGCCACTACACTACGAACTGAAAGATCCACTATAATAATACGTAATAGAGAGAATAATTTTGATCTTCCATTTAACCATAACTTCCTTAATTTATCGAGACCCTGTCCGCACTAAAGTCTTCTGAAAACATTTCTGATTGTTAAGTCCTTTCCTTCCTCCAACTTGGCTGGCAAAAGTTTTCGTTTATCTTTCAAATGGTGAAATCTCTTTTCTTTTTTATGATCTTCAAGGATTTAAATCTTTTAAGCTATTGAGCTGCGCTGCTATTTTATAAAATTAATGAATTATTTGTTTATTTTCTAACAATCATTTCCATTTCTCTTATGGTTATTATATTAATTAATTCTTAATACATAATTTACAATTAATGAAATTGTTTTCATCAATTATTTTATATATTTTCTTTCAGATTTCTTCAATAATCTGCATCAATAAACTTCATCAATAAACTTCAGCAATAAACTTCATCAACAAACTTTATCAATAAACTTCATCAATATACTTCATCAAGAATTTGTCATATCAAAAGAAATTTGGATCAAGTATGCGCATAGTTTTCTTTAATATTCCGGTGAGTACTTAGAATATGCATACAAATGTGTTGTACATATTATTTTTAATGTGATTTGTTAATTATGTAATTAACCATATTCAAAGAATGCAGTAACATACATATGTGTAGGGCATGAAGTAATACATTGACCTGATTTGTAATATTTCCTTTCCTTAGTTTACATTACCTTAAGATCGATAAGTTTCGTTTTTGAATAAATATTGTGATCATGTTTGTCTCTAGTTGGATGGGATGGTGGGGGGTTTACAGTTGCACGAGTTAGTGACTGAAGTGTGCGAATGATTTGACCGAGTCTTGAACGTTTTTGAGCCTTGATTATTTAACAATCAATTTTATCTCATTGAGTGAAGAATAAATTAATGAATATTGTTCTATACTATATTGTATATAGTATTTCTAAATATAAATTTAATATTGAGAATTTGATGATGTTATTCATTCATTCATCGTTCGCTTACTTGTTATCATCATTATAAAGATATTGTTCACTTGCTATCATCATTATGATGATATGATAAAACCGGAGTCGAGTTCCCGCTTCTAACCTGAAGTCTTTAGAGAATTTTTGTCTACATTAGTCTATTGTTGTAGTAAGACTATTATTGATTATTGTGGAAGTTTTTGTTTCTGGTTTTGTATGATAAACTCTTGCGGCATGAATTGGATTCATTTTAATTGCCACTTGATCGTTAGTTATGTTAGATATGGTATACAATATCCATTTGATGAGACATGCGGCGGCAATAAGTAAAGTTAAATTTTGTTTTTTTTTTTCGTTTTTTAGTTTGTTTTTCATGTTTCCGTAGGCAACTTCAATGTTCAATGTGGACTGGGTGGAGGAGGGGGTTGGTCAAATCATCAATTATAATGCCATAATTTTATGGCATGTACATATAGCAATGACGTGTTGCTGCCTCGTATTTATTCGTATCTCTGTAACTTTGGTGGTTCCTTGTGCGTGCCATCGATTGATTGAATATTGATGAAAGTGTGGCATGTGTCCACACATAATGTGGTTGGCTTTCCATTTTATACCAATTTTACACCCATTTTTTTTTTTTTTTTTTTTTTTTTGTTTATTTGTTTTGAATATCGCCAATGATCTTAATAATTATGTAGATACATATCCTCTTATTTGATTTAGTATTCTGTTCCTTTGTTTATAAGGTTAACTAGAAGTGCGAATCCAAATTGCAGTTCTCCACAAATGAAAATGAATCAATGTTTGGATACATGATTTTCCAATTATCCATTTCTATTAAATGCACAGAGAGAAATCAATGATTCTGTATAGTTTTACATGATTTTCATTTAATGGAAAAGAGAATACAATTTCTTCAAGTGAAGACAACGAAGACGAACGACTACTAAGATGCATTATAAAGTAGCAACATGCAACTTGCAACTGTTGTCTGCTACAGTAAATGCATTCAATTTGGTTGGTTATGGTTACTTGCTTGCACAACTGACCTTAGTCATAGATCGAGTGCAGCGATAAGGTCGACAAGGATTTACATAAGCCTTCAAGCCTTAAATTGTATTAAACGCTTTCGATCCGCCGCTGCTACGCATTTGATTCAATTCGAACCGCCAAATCGATTCGATTTCAGCGAACAACAAATGCAACGACGTCATAAGATGCTTGAAGACTGGAAAATAGAAAATAGTAAAACGCGAGAATGGATCTTTTGAATATTCTATGTAAGTACATATATAAATATAATGGCAGTATATAGGTATAGGATATATTGAATGAATATAAGGAAAAACACACCAACTGACGCATAGTCAATTTTGTACCCTTACACATCGTTCGTTCATTCGGTCAATCTTTCATCCTTATAAGGATGCCTTGGGTACCTATCCTGCTACACTATTGTTGTATGTATATATATTACAAGCGGGGCAACAACAGTTGTTGGGTATTAGTAGTTCTTCGTTCTCTTCTCATAAGCAACAGCATCATCATCATTAATGATTATGCTTGTACTGTTGATGATTCTGTACTCATCAAACGTCTGTGCATTTTTTTTTTATATATTTTTTTTTTGGATTTTTTAGTTAAACGCATCTAGGACCAAATAATCGATTAGTTTCATACTTGATGAATAGTTGTGACAATGACGGATTTCCAAGGACAACACGTTAAATATGTATAGTGAAAATTTAGAGGAAAGACATACAATGTAATAGTAAATTATGTGGAAATGATATAAAAAAAGAGGCAGACAACAAAAAAAAAAAAAAAAAAAATCAAATAAAATAAAAATTAATAAATATTTTCATCTGCTATTAAGTTCTTCTATATCTGAATTAAGTTCTTGGCGTAGTAAATTTTTGTTTTTATTGTATGCATTTTATGTGTCCAAACATTTGATTCAACAATTCTCCAACTTTTCAAGTCTTTCTTCTCAAACTCAGTATTTGAAATGAGCTTCTATATTATAAACTGCCTCATAGCGTTCTATTGAACCTCACATTCTACCCTGGACTTTCTTCGGACCTGGTTTTAAACAATGGTTCTCGCTCAGTGAAGTCCATTTTTTTGACTATTCCTTTTTCTTGGTATCAATATTTCGTATGTGTCCAGAAGCATAATTATGATTGAAAGATCTTTATTGGCGATAGATATTTTTTATTGATTTCACTGCTGCGACTGTTTTTCCGTTCAACTTTCTGTAAAGTGCATCAATAAAAAGTCAATCCATTCTTTTGGGATTAATATGGAATTACAATTCATCCTTTGAGAAGGTCTTTGAATGTTACTCAACATATTTTAAAATTTGGAGGGAGTCCTAGCCTTGCGTATCTACTATGCCATTTGGAATGAGTTTTCCAAGCAAATCTCTAGGGAAAACCATTGTTTCTCAATTCTTCACCATGAAGTTGGTTGATTAACTATCAGAAAACAGCTGTAACTTAATAAAATTTCCTTTTTTATTGACTTCTAAAATGTATTACATATTTGTCTTCTTTATGATTAACGAATCTAATGTCTGATATGAACTCTGTACTTTGATCCTTCAGGTGACATATGTATGTAGTATATATGTATCTTACTGAATGTTTGTCCTGTTCCCTTCTGTTCTATCCGGACTGACCGAACGAATGACTGGATTTTTTAATGATTGATTGATGGATGAATGGATGAAAGTATGACGTGGAGTAGTTAGGTGTGTGAGACTAAAAACAGATTGATGAATATCATGCACAAGGTCAAATGTTAAACAAATTATTGCAACTGTTGTTCTTTTCTATTCAATACCACACCAACCCCCCAGAGAGAGAGATATAGAGCGCCATAGCACAAAAATAAAATAAAATAAAATAATAAGCGTTTACCACGTTTGGCTGTGTCGTGTTGCCATATTGCCATATTGGGCTGGGCTGGCGTCATCAAGCCAAAATTGATGAACCTGAACCTGCTGCTTCCTCTCCAATCAATGTCGTCTTATTAGCCATAGGCGTAGTTGACAATGCCTTTCAGAGTTGGCCGATCTAATCGATAATTGCTGAGGCTGCACAGTTGGATGCGGCGCTTAGAGTCAGTCAGTCAGTCTGTCCGTCATTCGTATGGTCACCTTCAGTCGTCGGCTTCGTCTTTAAATGACAACAGAAGCCAAGTCGTCCGAGAAAACTCTGACAATCATCGATCACAGAAACAAATTGTACACCGAGTAACTGAGCGGCCAAGTGACCGAGTAAGTGTTTCGGTAAATGTGTGTATGTGTACAACAATGAGTAATTACTACTTGCACTTGCACCGAAAGGGATAATTAATTGTTTGATCCTTGCTGTTTCTGATGGCGATGCTGCTGCTCCTTTTGTTACTGTCACTCACTCAGTCACTTACTCACTTAACTCACACACACATGGGCTTTGTTTGTTATTCATGTTCATGTTATATTATATACTTGCATTTAGCCATTTTGTAGTCCTTTGTTTTTGCATTTGTGTTTACCGCTTTGGCTTTTGTTTCTGATCCTGGCGTAAAATGCGCACCTTCAAAACATTCGCTTGCTGGCATCCGATCAAGATCAGCTTACCTTGCCTTGGTCGGTCGGCTTCATCTTTAATTCAGTTTAAGAGGCATCAGTTTTGCTTTTGTTGTTAGCCTTGTTTTGTTTTTTTTTTTGTTTTTGGTTTTGTTGTTTTTCCGTTCTGTTTTCCTTGCTGCTGCGGTGCCTTTGAATTTCATAGCGCATGGCGCTAAGCGTTCAATGCAATACCCCTAGGGATGAGCATAGATCCTCGGCGCTTATTTCTCTTTGTGTTGTTAGAGCCTCACTTGATCCATTATTCTAATTATTCATTCGTAACACTGTTTTACTATTGCACTCTTTGCTGTTGGTCGTTGGTTGTCGGTCGTTTCGGCCGTCGTTTAAACGTGGCTGGGTGAGTAAGTGACTTAATGCTAACATAGATCCACAACAAATAGAAATAGATTTCTATTAGATCTTTTGTTTTCCTATTTATTTATTTATTTTTTTTTTTTTTTGCATTTCGCTCTGTTTAACAAAAATGAGCAAAAAAAGAAAGGAATGTACAATAGTTGCGGCGGTTGTTTTGATTTATGAAATTTTTGTAATTAGCTTAAGATCAAGAATTGTAGATTAAATTATTCCAATAAAGTAAAACCACCTTACAAAGTGATCATCTAATGCAATTGTAGTACATTTTAAATAGATGAATATAATCCTAAAATTAAAAAAAAAAGAAAAAAAAAAAATAAACAAAAAATAAACAAAAAATAGTCTCATAGTTAACAGCAGAATTTTATCTATGATTATATTTTGTATGGCAATGTGAATAACTTTTGAAGTTAAAAACCAAAAAAGTAGCAGAGAAACAAATAGTAAGGAGCATTAGTGTAAAGTTAAAATTTTACATACCAAATCTACCAATCTCGAGCACGCAAAGAGAGGAGAGTTTAAATGGTGGTGGCTGGCAGTCCACTATCCTAATTTTCTGCTTAACTTCTCTCGGTTTCTTTTGGTGCAACGATGCCGATATGCCACTAAATGATCCCATGAACCCATTTAAATAAATATACACAAGTTTTAGTGAATTTTAATCTTTTAAAATATAAACTTTATTAACAGCAACATAAACTTGTGTACCGCTCGGCACAGTTTTAAATATTGTGAACTATTGCTGCTCGAAGCAATTGTAATAAATTGGTAATTTTTTTTTTCTTTTTCTTTTTTTGTGATACCCAATATGTTTGCTGCCCAATGTTGTTGCTAAATGTTATTCGATAATTGCATCTTTGTACTCAGCATAGAATGAATTTAGCTGGTTTTTGTATTCCTCTTGATTTTGCCACAATCCAGCCGCCTGAACATTTAAAGGACTTTCGGTATTTGGCTCTCCAAGCAATGATTGAATGGACAACAAAACGTTGGACACATCCAACAAAGCTGACCAATTTTCTTTTAAAATATCAAGGCATATGGCTCCAAAAGTGTCCACGTTCGGATGATAGCAAGGGGTTACGAACCGAACATATGGCGGATCGTATGGGTATGTTAGTGGGAATTCAAGAGAGAGCCGATATTGGTGATCAGCGTACGGAGTATTACATGGTCCATTAATAGTTCCAACCCATTTTAAAAGATTTTCACCCTCCGGAAATGCCGAAATTCCTTCTAAATTTGACATCATAAGACTGTTTAGTTCCTTGTATAAGCGTTTGTTGACACTGCTCCTAGACATGTTCAAGCTTTCTTCAGTTTATGAATGAATTTAATAATAATATGAACGAATGAGCTTCCGCTTATAATTATTTAAATTATGGAATATATTAATTTTTGAAGCAAGCTCTCCAAGTTGATAGTCGATAGTAATATGTTTTATTAGAAAATCAAAGGGTACTTGAATGTTGAGAGTATAGTTGAATTGTCAAAGTTTAAATTTTGAACATGGATAATTTTAAAGAACACAAAGGCAATAGTGATTTTTCAGTTAAAAAATATTGTATTCATCATTTTGAATCAAATCCTCCACCTATTCAAGTTTTGTTTAAGCTCTTGAAAGGAGTTGAAGAGGAAATTAACTTTTCGATTTTTCCACATTTCTATTGTTCTAGCAACCTATGTATATACTATTGGCAAACTGAAGTTATTATTATGTATTCACTTACTTACATATATGTACGGTATATAAAATGCAGTAAGGAGATTTGAGAATTGAGCAACCCTTAATTAACCAAAAACCGAACGACTCCGACCGATTTGCATGCATATCAAAATTACAATTTACCAAAAATGCAGAAAAAAAAAAAAAATTCAAAACAAAAATGGGGTGTGGTTTTCTGATTTTAGTATTATTGTGCTCGCCTACTTTTTTTTTTTTTTTTTTTTTTGAAAATATCTTCAATTCTTAATGAAAGACTGCCTGCACTGGGAAAAATCTCGTATGAAATTTAAATTATATTACAAAATCTTGGCATACACTCTATTAAGTCGCCTCTGATAACTTTCTTAGTAAGACGTTGACTTAAACAGTTTTGATCACTTTCGTTTGTCTGTCAATTCCGTTATCTGCATGCCCCGGATACATATTTAATTGACAGAGCTGGTATCTGCTAGTCATTAGTAGCATTGCGTTCTAAGCTATAAGAATCCCAAAGGAAGTAATCTACAGGGTAAGGCGATTGAACCCATTCAAATGACCATATTTTCTTGTTTCTATGAAATTATTATTTATTGATTCAAATTACAATAATGTGTGTAATAATAAAAATTTTAGAATCCATTCTTGCGGTATATTGCTCCATTCCCGTAAAATGGCTTTCTTCAGCGCATTCATACTGGTATATTTTTTAGTCCTCACCTTGCTCTCCAAAATGGGGAAGGTGGAATAGTCATTCTGTGTAACATGGTTTTTTAACCATTCTTGGATCACACGACCTTTTGTGAGACGGTGCCGAGTCTTGTTGGAACGCCCATGATGTGCGACCAAAATGTTTGCGAGCCATTCAAGAAGCTTCCAAAATATTTTCTCGATAATAAGTTGCATTAACTTTGACACCAGGCTCGATGAAAACGATTGGATTGAAGTTCGACAATGCTGCTAGAAGAAGCTCTCATCATCAGAAGAATCCAACTTCATAAGAGGACCACTATCTTTTCTAACAAATCCTGCTTTTCAGAAACACTGAATTATTTCTTCGCTCACATTTTTGAAAGTTTTATTCAATTCTGTAGTAAGAAATTGACAATGAAATGCTTTCTTTAGTTTGTTGTGTCTTCAAAATGTGACTGCATTACATAGAAGTTTTTGCTAATGGCGAATTCGTTATAGAGAAGAAGTTCGACTGTATTAAAATATATCTGTATGCAGTAGATGTGATATTTTGTTCTATATACTATTTCGCAAATTGTACTTATTACGTTTTTTTTTTTTTTTCATTTCACATAATGAAAGAATGAATAATGTGTTGTCATTGAGGAATTCATCATTTACATCTTTAACAACAATTACGGAAGTACATATACATACTTACCATTATATGTGTAAATGCTGAAAGGGGTGCACAATCAATGATTTTCCATGTCTGTATTGTGTAGTATTCTATGTATAAAGATGATGGTGATGATGATTATGATTATGAGCAGTGTGCCACGTTTTGTGGCATTGTCTTTTTTGTATTGCTTGCTGCTGTTATTGTTTAATGCTACTGACATTTCACATTGCCATTTTCAATTGTCGACAAACCATATATCAACAACCCTCTCATTTGCCTTTGTTATAAGCACCCACCAACGTCACATCGACATGTACAATCGACAATACTATAGTCCTTCCCTCTGATGACTGCCTGCCTTGCTGCCTGCCTTGTCTGCCTTGTCTGATATATCCTGCTTGTTGTAGTGTAGTCTATGGTCATTGAAATTATATAGTATGCATAAAATCTCAGCTCACTCAGTCAGTTGGCCTTGTTGGTAGCATAAAAAAAAAAACACAACAACATCATCATCATCATCATCATTATCGCATGAATATGTATAAGTAGGTATAAATATAGTACATACATATAACAATTATGAGAGAACGTTTATCACATATTTGAATGACGTCGTTGTCGTCGTCATTTCATTTCATTTAAGGGTGTTTCCTTCTCAATAATAATACTCTATATGTATGGGTACATCATCCATCCATTCAACTAACCGACCAACCGTAGATACACGTACTTAACAACATAATAATTAATATACTACTTATATAAAGTTATGTACCTCTACATACATACGTGTCGTGTGTGTACATATACTTAATATTGTATATGTCTTTGCCTCAGATGAAATGCATCTTCATATATACAGACAAAGAGTCAGACCAGAGACGACTCATAAGTATTGTAAGTATATACTTGAATAACATAATTTTTGGTATATCGTAGAATATATTTGCATTTCAAAGCCTTTTAAAACTGAACATATCCTTTTAGCAATAAAAAGAGTTGTGTGTCCTTGATTTCGTTCTTTTTAAAGTGCTGAGCATGTTTATGCGACACTCTAATTTTTTGAATTATTTTTTATTTAAAAATACTATTAATTTTTTTAAATTTCTACATTTAAAACAACAGTATTTTTTATTTTTTGTTTTTTCATTAAATGAAACTCCCGTGTGCCTTTCCTAACACAAACAATCTCCTTCTCATCCAAACTTGCTAAGAGTTCTTTGTCCAACTTGTGCCATACGCGCGGAATGGCTATTTTTAACTCGTTCACACTGTCAAATTTCTTATTGTCGGCATACATACACCTAGCAATTATGACACAGAGATTTTCAATTCAGATCTTTTGATGGCATGCCGTCTAGGTGGTCATACGGGATATTGAGGTACTGCGAAGTGCAGCAAGATAGCTACAAGATACAGAAGCATAAGAATAAATGCAATCCCAAGTCTGTCTGGTGGTTCACGTGGTGGCCACCAAATCTCGAGTAGAACCTTCGAATCATTGGAATATTAAATACAAATTCAAACCAAAAAGATTTCATTGAAACATTGGTGGTGGTGTGTTGTTCCGTCTTCATTCCAATGAAAAGTTGGCAAATCTTCAAGCACGCCGGCATCATCATTCAGTTGGCATACATAGTTTTAAGACGAAAAACAAAACATACGTATTAGTAAAATTATTGTAGGAATGAGATGTGTTCAGGTCAATGAGAAATGCTGTTGTGTGTGATCAATATGTATAAATTACAATATAATGCAATATGTGCCTTTTAATCTATCTACATGATAGGATCTGAACAGTATTCACAGTATAATAGTACCGTGATTCTTACTCATAATGAAAACCGAGCTCGATGAAAGTTAAGTAGCAAATACTACATACATACGTAATGTATGCTAGTGTTCCATGCAAATTGAAAAACAAGTTTTCAGAGACATTTTTTCCCCCGTTTCAAGTCCTGCACTTTTCTAATACTCCTCTCGTCTATATTTTTTAACTCTTTCCCCTGAGTTGAAGGCCTCTGTTGCTATTCCTCATAACACATAATAATTAGGCTAAAATTTATAATTAGAATCTTAGTTCTAATAAATAAAATAAAAATTAAGTTTAATTAATATTTTATACAGACTCGCTTACTTCTCAGTATCGTCCAGGAAAGCATTGTTTTGTTCTCCGTCCATTCTACTATGGGAAAAAAGTCCAATATTCTGGCATAAACTCTAAATAAATATAAAGCTAGAGACTTGAAATTTTGCATGAATGTTCATTAGAATAAAGCAGAATTTTGGAAAAAAATGTTAGCAATTGGATCACTCCTTCACTTCAGTCTCCATTACACTAAAAGTCTATTATTTTCGAATTTAATATTGTACTATTTTACATATATATACACTAGCTGCGCCCGAGACTTCGTACGAGGTGTATTCGAAATATGATTGTACTAACATCATCATGTATGACATCATTCGCGTGGACTTCAGTTTTGTTATCATTGACATACGTCGTCACAACGCACAGTCAGTTGACCTATTAGTGTAACAGTTGGAATGTTACAGTAATGCTTCTCCGTATACGATATTATATGTAGAGCTGTTAGATTGCTGGATTGCGCGACAGAGCTACATAAAGCTGACTGTGCGAAAAAGAACTTTTAGTAATCTCTACACCTGCAACACTCAGCGCGGGCCCTGGGCTTTGTTAATTATCATTGCGTATTGTGGCCTCTGAATAAGCATTTTCATCTTCGGTTGGATCATTGTTATTTGTTTAGATATGTGTGCTATTCGGGGATTGAAAAGTGCAACCAATTCTTTCGGAATTATTATCGAATCCAACCGATTTTCAATTAGAAATGTTAATACATCACCAACGTAATTTTTACCAATAGGGGCGAAAATAGATTAATAACCTCAAATTCTAGATGGTTTTGTTAATCACCGTTCAACTTAACCTTGCTGATACCTTTGACTATGCTTAAGAAACACTCCACAGAACACAAACGCATTTATTAGTTTTGAGCTTAAAATACACATAAACAATACATTGGACAATTGGACAATAAAACACAACTACTAAAAAATATAAAAATATAGCAATTTATTTAGAAAACAAAATACAATTTAAAAATCCTAAACAAAAAATATTGGACTATTTCCCCATAGTGAATGCTAAACAAATATTGAATGGAGATATAGCTTCATTTAGTATAATTCCCTTTGTACTGAATACCACGCTGTCATTTTCTTCATCTCCAATGATATCATCATCATTTAGTCTTGTCCGGTGGGCACCAAATAACATAAGGTTCAATAATCCATTGCTCTCAAGTTCATAATGAAAAATTTGCTGAAATGGTTCTATTTCATAGATTCAATAGAGTGTGCAGCATCATTATCATTTAATCTGTAAATGTAATATGTAATAGAAAGGACAATGATTTCTTTATTATCCCAGTCAAATGATTTTTCAAACATTTTTTGGAGCAATAACTGAATTTTGCAGATGTATTGAACGCTTTCCATAAATTAGTTAAAAAGCCTAGTGCACCCTTCAGGTTAATGTTTCACAGAGATTCATTTAGATTTTGTCTACAATCGGCAATGTGATTTAGGGATGCTTCTTCTGTAGTTCAGTTTGGTAAGCCTTAAAACATTTTGAAGGAAAACACATTACTGATATAGTACGACCATCATGACTGCTCAACTCACCTACTTTAGGATGAGATGGAACGTTGTCAATACGTAAAACTATTTTTCCAGAAGGTTCTGACTACTCTTTTATCTATAAATAAATTTCAAGCTAAAAAAGGATTTTCTTTATAGACAAATATGTATGTATGTATATGTATGTACATACCTCTGGAACAAATATTTAGTAAAACCATTATTCAAACAATAACTATATAAATAATGTGGATTTGCTTAGTTTCCAATAACTAACCGAGTTTTCGTTGGAGCGTACAAGTCTTCTTTCCGGAAAGAGCTTCAAAAATTAGTCACTTATCACTGGTCTTTTTCCAATTTTAAACTCGGTTTAGTTTTGTTCACTATCAACAAAACTGTTTAAAAAATTTCATGGCAATAGACTTTTGCTGCATTCGGATTTCAATCAAAAAATTTAAACATTTATTTATACTAAGTAAGTATAAGTCCTTGTGATGCTTATTTAGGGGATTTCTAAAGAAATGACAAAATCCACTTGACTTTCAATTGAAATCATTATGAATTCTTCACGGTATAATGACAATTGAAAATACTATCGAAGATTGTCACTTGTAGTATGTGTCACTATGGCAATGACAATGACAACAATGCCAAATATAAAAGGACAAAAATGTGTGCTGTTTTTAAGGATTAAAGGACAGACGAAATCAATTATTTTTTTTTTTTTTTTTTTTTTGTGTATGTTTTAACTGACAACAACTAACAACTAAAGGTATATGGTATGGTAGAAGCATAATGTAGTGAAGTGAAGTGAATTGAATTGAAGTGAAGTTGTGAAAATTTCTGTTTAAAATGAATGTATGACAATGACAAGGACAATTAAGGTAGAAAGGCCTGCCTGGCAGTCAGTCAGAACACTTGTGGTCCACTTGTTCACCTCACACACGCTTAACTTTAACAATATTTTTTTTTTCTGTACAAATGAAACCAATGAAGAATTGGAATTCTTTGTGATGGGATTTTGACCTCAGGACGACAATAAGAATAACAACAGAAATAACGACAAATCGAATTTCATGGCTTCAGCAATGTGTTATGTAGACTTGTGAAGCATAAAAAATAAAAATAGGGGAAATATTTGAGTACAAATGGTTGGTACTTAGAAAAAAAAATCTGAAAGAAGGGTATCTTCGACTATGCCGCAAATGTAATACTCTTCACGTAGCCCCTAGAAAACGTTTCATTTTCATCTATGGGAACTATATGGTCCTAGGATTTTGAAATTTACATGGTTGATGAATATGGATTAGATTGTGACAAATTTCAAGATGATAGGATTTTTTTTTTTTTTTTTTTTTTTTATTATTATTTTAATTTACTATCTGTCCACATGTGGCCAATCAATAAATCTACT
>JBANCV010001417.1:0-15557 GCA_037040105.1 Amiota albilabris
ATCTGGAAAGGTTGTCCTATACTCCATTTGAAAAATACATTTGACAGCTTCAATTTCCAGTATGTAACATTTGCTTTAAGTGTAAACAACAATTTTTTTTTTTTTCGCTCTCAATATGTCTAATTTCTCGTTTACTTCTGTAATTTGAAGAAAAGTGCAGCTGCAACCCATCGATTGCTCTCCGCAGCATGTCCGGAATATGCTCTGTCGATTTTAAAGTGGGAGAGATAGTTTGTACGCTTTAGAAGTGGTGATTTTTGATGTGGAAGACAAGGAGCGGCCCGGTCAACCAAAAAAGTTTGAAGATGCCAAATTGGAGGGATTACTCGATGAAGACTTATGTCAAACGCAAGAAGAGCTTGCCAAATCATTGGGAGTAACACGCCAAGCCATTTCCGACAATCCCAAGCGAAAATAATCATACGGCTACCCCGGCCATGCCTCATCATCGACGGCCAAGCCTGGGTGTGTTGTACTATGAGCTGCTGCAGCCGAGTGAAACGATCACGGGAGAAATCTACCGACACTTGAGCCGAGTATTGCCAAAAAAACAGCCACAATACGCCGAGAAACACGACAAAGTAATTTTGCAACATGACAATGCTCGGCCACATGTTGCACAGGCCGTAAAAACTTACTTGGAAACACTCAAATGGGAAGTCCTACCCCACCCGCCGTATAGCCCAGACATTGCTCCATCTGATTACCACCTCTTCATATCGATATTAAAGCAAATTGGCCAAAATCTAGTCGCAACATAGGTAAATTCAAGGCAAAGCATTCAAAATGTCTTGCCTCTAGTATGATAATTTCAATTGTACGTCATTTTGAGTACGCTAATAAAGTTAGGGGCTGAAAAATTGCTTATGAAAATACAGGTTCTCGGTTAAATAGAAAATTAGGCGCAGAACTTTCGGAAGAAAATAATATCTCAACGGTTTTACTCATGCACTCTGCCACAGTTTCAGCAAAAAAATAACAAATTTAATAAGAAAGTTAAAAGAATATTAAAAAAAAGTGATATAAAAAAACTATATAAAAAAAATAACAAATATAAAAAAAAATAATATAAAACTATGCCCTAAGATGTTATACTAGAGACTATAGAAATATTTAGAGTAGACAACTCGCTCACACTGTTTCGAAGAACCTTTGCACAATTGTTGTTGGGAAGATTAGGCAGAGAGAGTATCATTAATAGTGTGAGCGAGTTGTCCAGTCTATATATTTCCATAGTCTTTACTTTATACTCTTTACTCTTCACGCATCCCCTAGAAAACGTTTTTTGAATGGTGCTATGCGATCAAATAATCCTAGGATCTTAAAATTTACATGGTTGATGAATATGGACCGATTTTTATCACATAGTGATTTGCTAGAAAATGAAAAAAAAAATAGTTCTTTTCATACCAGCCTCAAATAGAGAAAATTAGTGGATTTTGAAGCAAAAGTACCCACAGGCCTTTCGCTTGAAAAGAATTATTATTTTTGTTTTCGAACGTTGTGGCTAATTATGAGAAATTAAAATTTAAATTTTGAAGAGAATATTGTGGGTAATTTAGAACAATGTGCATTGTATGTATATAGTTCTTCTTGCATTGTTTTTTTTTTCCACACCTATTTTATTAAAATTTTAACATTTTACTATTTGTTTATTCTTTTGTGCCATCATCAGCTGTTTTTTTTTGGTGCGTAAAAAAAAAAGGAAGACAGACAAAAATGACTTAAAAACTTTGCATCTCTGGCCAAAAACTTCGCAGCCCTGGTCAACTAATGAACAGCACACCTCAAAAAAATCCTCGATTCAGCTACTTAAGCAGCTGGAAAACTCATTTCAATTTTACCAAAGTCCTGATTTAGATTCAGAGTTTTTTGACTCAGGTTTTTCTTGATTCTTTCTTGGTAACTCTAGCTTGCGTTTACATTTAGACTGATGACTCTGAGTCAAAATTTTTATTTCATCCGTAGCTATCCATGCATATTTAAGTCATACTCACCCTAACCAAGCCAAACGAAACAAAGAAAACGTTGGCAGAAACTCTGGAACTTGAGTCAAATTTTACTTCTTCGCACAAAATGTGCATCGCGCCACTCTTCTCCAAAAACAAATGAATCTGAGTCAAAAAACTCTGAATGTAAATCAGGACATAGCAACCCTGAAATTTGGTCATTCCCTGTTGCTGTTGTAGAAATTAAGAAAAAACATAACATAAAACCATAAGGAAGTATATAAATATGTCGTGATACAACAAAACAAAGGTTTTTTTGGAATCTGGAGTCTCTGATCAAAAAGATTTTTCAATGCGGGTTTAATTATTTCTTAGCAAGTACTCCTGTCGAAAAAAGTATCCGTATTACCCAGGGTTTATCAATTTTCAAAAACCGGTTTTGACTTACAACAAATAGAATTAAGAATAATAAATATTTATACCAATTTCTATGCTTATTTCACTAAATTTAATTTGTACACTTCTTTTCATCATTTTTAATTGTTTCTTTAAATTCAACTAGCAGTTGTGTTTACGACTACAACTGATTTACCAAGCACAATTCGTCGTTCACGTAAACACCTCGGTAAATATACCATTTTTGAAGACTTACCACCTTATGTGAGTCCCCCTAATATAAGCAATAAAAGCTATATTTCAATAGGAATGACAAAGGATGGCAGTATAAAAGTTACCAACTGGACGTGACTATTGAGTGGAAAAGAATAAGTGTAGAAGAATAAGTAAACAAGTGACGCTTAAGAAATACCATAAGAAGAAAAAAGGCGACTTTAGTTAAATTTAATATTTTAAAAAGGTGAAAACAAATAAGGCGCTGCGTAATTATTGCAATAAAATATTAAATTGCAAGGATTCATCCACGAGCACCACCAGCAGTGCACAATAATGATTTTTTTTTGATTCCTTAAGTTTCGTTAATTTTTTTTTTATTTTATTAAGTTTTGGAAAACGAATTATTAGTTAAATCTGTTGTTTTGTTAAAATATTACTGAAATTTTACTTAAAACTTTAAAAATTTTGGTAACTTTTTAAATTTTTGCATAATATATTAATATGATCCCTGAAAACTGAAAACCGTAACCGAGGTCGGTTTTCTGGTCAAATTAAAAGTCCAAAACCAGTTTTCTAAAATGTCGGATTTGGTACACAGAGCGTTAAGAGAAAGTGCACACCTCAGCATCCTGAATTAAATGTTTTTCCTCCTTTGGTGCCCATATACACTACGCCCACCACAAACGTGTTTGACAGAATGTTCTCTCCATCGAAGTATGTACCACTTTTTCGCCAAACCATCTTCTTCCCATTCTTGCGAAATTTTTAGAATTTGTTTTTGTCCAAAAATAAAACATTCGTTTGTAAAATCAATTTGTTAACACTTATTTGGAAGCTTTACTTCGAGGATTGTTTTGCCAGGACTCTGGTTTGGCAAAATAATATTTGGTTGACTCAATTGTTTTTACATCATGCTGAACAGATGGATGTGTTCTTCACAAAATCTTTCCCATTTTTTAGAATGGTTAGCATCGCATACTATATTTTAAGATAGATATTTTCTCATCTTTACAATTTTTTTTTGGTTTTTTGACTTATCGTTTGCTTTAAACGATCAATACTATGTACTTCAAAACGAAATGATTAATTATAACCATGCCCTGCATAAAATATTTCAGGGTATTTTCCATTTTGAATGTAAAAATAATATTTTCAACAAAAATTCTAGAATAATCCATACTCTTTTCTAGGTGAAATTCACTCAAATTCTTTACTTTTTTTTATTCATAAAAGCTATTTTTGAATTACATAGAAATAAAAAAAAAATTTCCATACTTACAATTTCAAATTATTTAAAATAATCTAGACACGTTTATATGTTGCGTATTTTTAATTTTAATGACACAGTTAATGACATTTTTATTTGAATTTTAAATTAATCAGAATAAGTTAAAATGATATATGATTGAAATTAAAATTGTTGTTTTCTTTTTTAAAATTAAAAAAATATCACACTCACATTATACTAATACTTTCAAAAACAAAAATAAGAATTGCGGTAGAAAACCAGAAAGAAGGGTACTTCGTCGGGAGCTACCAAATCCAGTAATTATATGAAATTTTTATGGTTGATAAATATGGATCTGAAACCTATTGTGTCCAAATTCCTAGATGATAGTGGAAAAAATAAAAAAGTTTTTATAATAAGAACATGAGGATGAGTAGGGGGTTTGTTTGGGAGGTTCCCCTCCTAGTAGTCCGAGTCGGTGGATTCCGACATGTGCTGCGTATGGTAAAAGAACGAAAGTGCAAAAGTTCAGCTCTGTAGCTGCAAAAATGAGGAACTAGTTTGCATACATAAAGATGGATATGACTAGATCAACTCGTCTCGTCGTCTGATAAAGGATATATATACTTTATGGGGTCTACGATGTCTCTTTCTTTGCATTACAAACTATATGACAAACTTATAATACAATTCACTATATGAAGAGTATAAAAATAACTTCATCATGATTGACTTAAAACTCAAACACTATGTAAAAACCAATAAAGGGAACCAACAACAACTTAAGTCAAAAATAGTATTATTGTACTTTGAATTCTCTTCTTTTCACTCCGCTCTTTTTGTTTGTCTTGCTCTTCGGGCTTTGATTTCTTATACTCTTCACCTAGTGAATAGTATAATAAGTTTGTCATGAAGTATGTAATGCAAAGAAGGAGACATCGTAGACCCCATAAAATATATATTTTCTTGATCAGCGTGACGAGACGAGTTGATCTAGCCCTGTCCGTCTGCAGGTATGCAAACTAGTTCCTCAGTTTTTTAGCTAGAGAGCTGAAGCTTTCTTTTTACCATACGCAACACATTTGTCGGAATCAACCGAATCGGACCACTAGGAGAGGTACCTCCCATAAAATCCCCTTCTCAAATTTATGTTCTTATTAGAATTTTTTTTAAATTTTTGCGTTATCATCTTGAAATTTGGACACAATAAGTTTCTGATTCATATTCATCAACAATGTAAATTTCAAGATCCTAGGATTACTAGGTCGCATAGCTTCAATACAAATAACGTTTACTAGGGGATGCGTGAAGAGTATTGCAACTTCGGCATAGTCGAAGATACCCTTCTTTCTGGTTTTTTGTTGTTTTTTTATTAACGAAATATATGATACGCGAGTTTTAACACGTATATATATATAGGTATACATAGGTAGTTGCAGTTGATTTTAACTTTTATTTGCCGTAGTTTTTTATTTTGGTACACTTATTTTAATAATATTTTCCTTCTATTGTGTTGTTGTTTTATTTCAAATTATCGGTTTCCAATACAAATGTATGAACTAATGTATGAATGCTGGCAGCATGCTTTTGATTTCACCAAGTTCGTTTATCGTTGAACTCTTCTTTCTTCTACTTTATAAGTAGTACTAGTAGTAGATGATGTAGTAGCGTGCGTGACTGTTGTCTACTAGTTGCTGTTGTTAACAGTTACGTGTCCAACGCTCGACTTGTTGCGAACGCTCAACGGTTGCTCTGCTTTATAGAATTTTTATTCAATCATAAATCGACAGCGGAACGAGCAGCTGCGTCAAGTTGATAACTTCGGCTTACATGGATGAACAGTCGGTCGCCGCCGAATGAAAGGTGGCCGACAAAGGCATTCAGGTAGCTGAAATTATATACTAAGAAGAAAAGGTGTGATTAAGGCTGATCATTTTATTTACCCTGTGCAAAATAGAAATTGTTAATATGTACACTGTTTTTTTTTTTAAATTGGTTCCTAACAACCTCTTTGATAACAGAAATACCTCAAAGAATTAAAACCCAAATAATTTCAGGAAAAATTTCTTTACTTCTCTACATTAGTTTGATATATTTTTCCCAGCGATACCCTAAGAAGTAAGAATAAGAATAGTCTAACGGCAGACTCTGGCTCTTCATTGTTTCCAAATCTTTTAATAACCGGTGACCTTTGGTCTGAAATGATTTAGTTCGAATTTATATTTTCCCTCAAAAATAAGGGAAGTAGCTATGACTAAAAATGAATTTCTCTCGTAAAGCAATAAAATAAAAATTTTTCTAATAAGAACATGAATTTATTATCTGCTTCTGTGCATTAAAGCTTTCTTTTTACCATACGCAGCACCTTTGTCAGAATCAACCTAATCGGACCACTATGAGGCGTACATCCCATACAAAACCCTACTCAAATTCATGTTTTAAAAACTTTTTTATTTTTTGTGCTACCATCTTAAAATTTGGACACAATAGATTTCTGATTCATATTTATCAACCAAGTAAATTTAAAAATCCTAGGATTTCTGGATCATATAGCCCGCATACAAAAAACGTTTTCTAGGGTATGCGTGAAGAGTATTACATCTTCGACATAGTCGAAGATACCCTTTTTTCGGGTTTTTGTTTATTATTTTCACCGATTAAATTATTTCTTTTCTTTTCTAGTCAACTTTAGTCAAAAATAGGCACGATAGTTCATTATAGATATGAGTAAAAATTTTTTACGATCTGATATTGTTGTTTATTTATTCAACTTAAATAGCGTCATATAAAGACTCGTGTTACACGTGTATCCCTTGATATCCTTCCTTTTAAGGATAGACAATTGGTCTCATATATTCCGAGATTTAATTTCCTTACCTATTTAATTGAAATGTAGTATTATTAAACAAAAAAAGATTTTAGTTTGCTTTTCATGTGGGCAGTTTTCCTCTTACTTCGACTACCACTGCCACATATGTGCACTGATCCAATTTTCTACGGAATGCAGTTACAGCATATTTTTCCTTGTTAATGTTTCCATTGGGAGTCCCCCACATAGGATCATCATTATAATATAAATTTAGATGTGTATGAGCCTTAAGATTATTTCTCCTTAGGAGCAGTTTTTTAACAAAAGAAAGCGGAGAAAAATTAACAACAAACTAAGGTGCTTAAACTACATAGGTAGAATTATACATCATATCTAGTCTGTCCGACATCAATTTAATTTAGCCGTATAATATAAGTCAACCATCTTGTGAAGTAGGCAATGAGTGTGGCAAAATCTCCATGAAGCGAGTCTACAATGTCAGCACATCGAGTTCCTGAGCAGAGGGTTGCGGTGTCATCCGCAAAGATTGAAGTATTACAAACACTTGTGGATGAAAGATCTGATGTGAATATATTATACAGTACAGTACAGAGGACAGATATGACAATTGGGGGCAAGCAGCATCAATACCTACAGCTTAGGAATTCGCATTACCATTGTGAACTCTGAAAGAACGGTATTTAAGAAAGGTCTGAAGTATTCGGGTAAGTTTGAGAGGTTCATTTTGTATAGTAACCAATCCTGCCAAACGGAATCGAGTCCTGCTTTCATATCCAAAAAAAACCATACCAGCATACATGGAGTCTGCATAATTAGATTTAATTAATTCTTATTAAAGTGTATAGAATGGTGTGCTCTCGACGGAAACCGAACTGTTGCGGCGGAAGAATATCGTTTTATTCAATAAACTTGGTTCATTTGTTTTTGACAATTTTTTCAAGAATCTGATGACAGTAAACTGGGCGATAAAAAAAAGGCAGTTCGGCTGGTTTATTGGGTTTCCTTGTCGGTATACCTTTGGAAAGTTTCCACTGCTTGGGTAAATTGCAAAGACGTAAACACTCGTTAATTATTTTGGTAAGATAAACTATACCATTACGAAGAAGAGCTTTAAGATATTTGCTATCAATACCATCCCATCCAGGAGATTTTTTTGGTTTAAGGTTTTAGGGTATATCTGTTACGTACATAATAAGAAATCATAGGGAATGAAGGGGAAGAGCTAAATACTGAAATAAAATTGTTAACATCTCTAATTGTACCCGGATAAGTAAGATTGTCATCAGTAGCGTGGTGAAGGCCAAATGTTTTGGCTTAGATACCCGCTTTTTGTTCCGGTGTGGAAACACAAATTGCACCATCGGGAATATACATCAACATGTTTCTTCTTTAAAACTTGGAACGTTTCCAAAAGGATGAAGAACCTTTGTCAAGTGAAGATAACAGATTATTCCAAGCTTCGTTTCGAAGTTCAGAAATCTTATTAGATATGAGATGAGTTAGCCACTTGAATGTGGCGGTGATATTCCTATAGCTTTGCCTTCGTATAATAAGGGTAATTATAGAGCGGGAAAATGGTTTAGGGAATACTTGGTTATTTCGCGTGTATCGTTGCATTGGTAAAAACAAAGACCATATTATCAATGTCATTTGAGGTGTGAACTGGAATTGAGTCAGTAATTGGTAATAATGAAAAAATCAAAAATATTCTCTCAAATATTTTGGAGAATGTTGGAAGAAGGGTCTATACGATGTGACACAATCCTCTGGTTTGCCCTGCTTCAGAATCATCATGGCGGCACATTTCCACTAGGCGGGGAAGTGACATGTTCTGAGCATAGAATTGAAGAAGCGTTTGATACGTTCAAAACACATGCTTTGGGCATACCTCATTCCGAGTGGAAAAACTGATTCGAAAATTGCTTCAATCGCATGCAAAAGTGTATTGATCCTCAATAATATCTTGAAAAACAATAGTCATTTTAATATTTGTTATTATTTGTCTATCTCAAGACTTAACTAGCAACCCTCGTGTAAATAATAATTATCCGATTGTTATAAATCAATTGTTATTTGAATTAAATTTGTAAATCATTTCATTTTTGCCATATGATCGGACAGACTTGCCAACTCTAAATAAATGCATAAAGTTGGCGCAGTCACTTTGCAATGTTTGCCGAACTAAATTCTTCGGAAAACTGCGCATGTTGCTTTTGTATGGAGTAACGGTCACTATGTTTGCCAGTTTGCGAAGTTTGCTCAATTTTCGAAGTTTGTTTAGTTTGGGACGTTGCGTGAGTACCCCTTATAATTTTTTTTTGAAAATAATTCTTTTTTGCATATGATATATTATTATAAGTTTGAAGGTACCTTTAGCATTATGTTTCATCAAGTTATTCTTTCTACTTACTTCTTATCTAATATGATCAAGTTAGCAGCATCATTATTTCAATTGAAACTTTTCATTGAATAAATACGTAAACTTTAATAGGTTATGGACCCAGCTCACTTGAAAATATATATTCAGAGTTAAATTATAGAAGATTATAAATGTGCCAAGCTGGTCAGCAAGGAAAGGTGGAGACTTTGGAAGTTCCAGATAAAGGTAACGCTTAGGGAAAGTGGCCTTTGTGACATTACTAACGAAGCTGATGTACGACTGGCTGCAGGTGGCGTAGAATTAATAAGATGGAAGGAGAGGGATGCCAAGGCACAGAAGGTGTTGCTGATTTCAATGAGAGAGGAGCCGCTAATGCACATTATCAACTGTGACAACGCTGCAGACATGTACTCAACTCTGGAAAGTGTATACGAGCAGAAGTCGGAAGCATCTATACAATTATTGCACCAGCAGTTTTTTCAATATACTAAGGATGAAGATGACACCATAGCTATGCACATTGCCAAGCTGCAGAAAGTTGCCAAGCAGTTGGAGGACTTGGGAAATTTTTGAAAATATGCTTATAACTAAGATTTTAATGACTCTGTCGGAACATATAATTATTTTTTTGCTTCGGGGGAAGCGACGTAAATGGAACAACGAACAATCAGAATGGACATTAGTAGCGGGACTGCCCAAGAAAAAGAAACAGCGGAAAACCACATGGAGATGCTTGTATAAAAGAGTTATGTTTGTACTGTGTGAGTATCACTTCTGAGGATACGTGGCACATGGATACTGGAGCGAGTGATTATATGATGAATCATCGGCAGTGGTTTGATAATTATAAAAACTAAAAAAAACCGAAAGACGTCAGAATTGCTGATGGATCAACCGTGTAGGCGTACGGCAAAGGTGATATTACAGTGGAAGCGAATGATGTTAGTGCATGGAATACAAAATATTTAGCTAATTATGTTTCAAAAATAAAGCAAAATCTTTTTTCTTCAAACCCTTGAACACGGGATATACATATATCAAAGGCTTAAGAAAACAAATGCAGTTTTGAGAAAAATGGTAGAGTGTAGCTTCAAGGTGAAAGAAGTGATTAAAAATTATAAGATATTTCTTAAAATTACAAGCACTTCGGCACAAGCGAATATAGCTGAGAAAACTGAATCACTTCAGTTGTGGCATGAGCGCATATGTCATCAGGATAAGAACCATACCAAGAGAGTGTTACCACGGCAAAATATGCCATTCAGTACTAGTGAGTTTTTTTATGAAGCATGTGCTTTTGGCAAAAACATCGTGTTCCATTTAGTACAAGCAATAGCATAGCAATTATTCCAGAAGAGACAAAGACATGTAATAGCACAATGCCCAAAGTAGAAATAAAGGAGAATATTTCCCCTGCTGAGGATAATAACAGCGATACATTTGAAGTTGCAAGCTCAAAGGATTTAGAAGAAAATGAGCCAGATATGAAAACTTACAATACGCGATCAAAAGGCAGAGGGAACGATGTCGGCAATTTGCACTGTGCTTACTTGGCCACATGTGATCTGCCTACAACATATGAAGAAGCAATGTCAGGGGATCAACAGTGCTTGGGACTTATAACGCGACCGGAAAATGAAACTGCAATTTCTAACAAATGGGTTTATAAAGTGAAGCACAACGTAGAAGGTGAAATCGAAAGGTAAAAGCGCGTTTAGTAGCACGTGGCGTTACTCAAAAAATGGGAATTAATTACGAAGAGACATTCAGTCCAGTAGCAAAATTCACGTTGATTCAGATGATATTTGCATTATCAAACGGGCTAGGATTGTCGCTAAAGCAATTTAATGTCAAGACAGCTGTTCTATATGGGGATCTCGAAGAAGACATTTTTATGCGTCAACCCGCTGGTTATAAAGATGGGTCAAAGAGTTTGCAAATTAAACAAAAGCCTCTACGACCACTCATCAATCACAGAATATTCATATCTCTCAAGTAGCGTAAGCTGAGAAAATTTTGTAGCCGTTTGGCATAAGCACGCCAGCAGAAGGTACTCTTCAAAATGACGAAGATGGGGACCAGCCAATATTCTATCCTTATCATGAGGCGGTGAGATCACTGATATACTTGTCCATGGTAACAAAACCAGATCTTGCTTATGCAGTCTCATATGCCAGCCGTTTCCTGGACAATTACGAAAGGAAGCATGTCACAGCTGATAAAAGGATTTTCAAATATCTAAGGGGAACATATGGTGACGGTATTTCTTTTAATAATACTAATTATTTTTGGTTAATTAGCTACAGCGACACAGACTTTCCTGAAGATGTAGAAACCAGGCGCTCAACAGGAGGATACATTATTATGTTTTGTGGGGGTCCAATATCGTAGTCATCTAAGATTCAGCAATCAGTGGCACTATCGACAACGAGGCTGAGTAAAACATGTTTAATAGTTTAAAAGCAAACGTAAATATTCATAAAACTGTAAAGTAAGAATAACATGATTAAAAGTGGAAGTGTTATAAATTTGAAGGTTCCTTTTAGCAATATGTTTCATCAAGTTGGCAGCATTATTATTTCAATTTCTTCTTATTAAAACTTTTCAGTGAATAAACACAAGAACTTTAATATATCATACAAGGACGTTCATGTGTTAAGCAAAATCCTCATACACCACCATGGTTTTTTCTCGTGATATATGATATAATTAAATTAAAAAATTTGGAAAATATAAAATTTATAAAATACTAGCAAAGCTCGGCGCGCGTTGCTGCGTCCCCGTCGTGATGTTAGTATGCGATTTTGTTACGTATACTCGTATACAGGTTTTCTCGCCTTATTTTATATATATGTATCGATAAAAGGTCAGTTTTGTCTGATTACACTACAAATGCAAAGTTGATATATAACGAGATCCAAAAATATATATGAAATAAAATGGTATTGAGTGTTGTAACGATGGAGAAACTCCTATTCGTTTTGCTGACATTTTTCAGGGTACTTACAAAAATTGTTGTAATAAATGTGATACTCAATACTCATGTCACATCCCTCAATTTAAACAATTTAACATGCCAGTTATCGATAATAATACAGTATTGCAATATTTAAAATCTTTAAAATTAACATTGTTGCCGGGTCCAGACGATGTGTTTTAAGCGGTGCGCAGATGCTTTGCATGGACCAGTCTGCAACTGTTTGACTTATCTCTGAATACCTCTGTTTTACGTAATATTTGGAAACAGTCCTTTATCATCCCACTCCACAAAAAAGGCAGTAAAGCTAAAATTTCAAATTAGCGATGAATAGGTAAACTTTGCGCTATCCCAAAATTATTTGAACATACTATCACTGATCAAGTGCAGCATTTCGTCCTTCCATTGTTAAGTACCCCACAACACGCATTCATCAAGAAGCTTTCGAAAACAACTTACAATATGAGAATTTACTTCGTTGGTTATAGTTTTTCTCAAAAACATCAAATGTAATGTACACAGACTTTAGTAAAGCCTTTGACAGTGCCAGTCACTTCTTACTCCTCAAGAAATTGAATACCTTTCGTTTCTCCCCTAATTTAGTTAACTCAATTATATCCTATATAACTTCCAGAACCCAAAGAGTTTTTTTTAGAACAGATTTATCTAAAACTATTCGTTTTACTTCTGGTGTTCCTAAGCCATCCACTTTGGTCTGTTATTGATCAATTTTTTAATTAAAGATTTTCCATCTGCCATTAAGCAATCTGATGCCTTTATGTACACTAATGATGTAAAGTTATGTTTATCAATAGTATCTCCTATCCAACAAATGTTTCTGCAACAAGATTAATTCCTTGTCACAGTGGTGTATCTTAAACTACCTCACGCTTAATTGTGAGTTTATTGTAAATATCAAATTGTTTACAGATACCTTATCAACAATCACATACTTGAATGTGTCTTTCAATTTAGTGATTTGGGTGTTTTATTGGATCCAAAGCTGCATTTCGGAACGCATATTTCGTTTTCTATTACTAAAGCTATAGGTGAATTAAGGTACATTAAACGTTGGTCTAAAGAATTTAATGATCCTTATACTACTAAATTATTATGCACTTCTCTTGTAAGACCAATTCTTGAATACGTATCTCGCGTATAGACCCACAATATAAAACGTATAGTGATAACTGCTCAGCTAAAATCCAATCCTTTAACTCACCTTAGCATATAGCATTCTTTTAACTTTTCATAATTTTTTGTTAATTGTAATTTATGATTTTTAATAATTAAAGTTAACGCTAGATGTAGCTTAATTTATATAAACATGAATTTTAATTTTATAGTTCATGCTTAGTATAGGTGGTCGATGATGTTAGGGCTGTAGCCGCAAATTAGACATTTAGTTTTATATTGCATGTCCACTAACCCAAGTAGTTCAGTACTAAAAGAATTTGTGGCCGTTACCCAGTCTTGTTCGGTTTTGAATGGTCCCTAGCTCATTCGGTTTCTGGGGGGAAAGTGGCGTGGGTTAGAGAAGTAATGTAGATTACCGAAAAGCTGCTCTTCAGTCGGCCAATTTTTTACCATGAAGGGAGTTTAGCAGAGATCGAAACAAATGGTAGTATTAGAGTGCAAGGTCCGGAGTTTCCCCCAAGCTCCGTAAATTTGTTCCGGATCCTCAAATATGTGTGTGGTCTAGCATTGTCATGATGTAAGACAACTCCCTTTCTATTGGTTAATTCTGGTCGCTCTTTAAAGATTGCTTTATTCAAAGTTGAGTTGGGCGTAGAGGACCCAATAGACCGTTTCAACACATTCTAGCAGCATAATTCCCTTCCAACCCCACCAAACACTCAACATAACATTGTTTGCCGTCAATCCAGGTTTTGATGTCGGTTGTGGAATGTTTGCGACCTTTGACCATGATCGCTTGCGTTGGATATTCTCGCAGGTAATCTAATTCATCGCCCGTAATGATTTGGTTCAAAAATGGTACCATTTCATTCCGTTTCACTGATATATATTCGGTCAGTTAAATTTATTTGGTACCCAAACATCGAGTTTCTTTGAGTAGCCTGACCTTTTCAGATGATTCCAGACTGTCATATGGTTGATGATTAGTGCCACCGCTATCTCCTGACAGCTTCCGTGCCGGTCTTGCTCCATCAGTTCCAAAATATCATCGACTTTTCTGGGACAAGCGAACTAGTGCAAGGTGAATCTTGTACATCAAAATTTCCGGAACGGAATCGAGAAAACCACCCCAGGATCCGGCATTCACTCACAGCATTCTCACCGTAAACTGCACAAATTTGTAGGGATGTTTTCACAGCGTTTTTCTATTTTTTATAGTAAAAAAGCATCACATAGCGTATTTCTTCATATATTTCACTCATATTCAAATCAGTATAAGACGAGCAACGAATTACGTAGCTGTCTTTACAAAAAATGTCACCTTTCGAACAAGTTTTCGTTCAACACCTCCTAGTGACAAAAAACCGACATTACCCAATATTTTGCACATCTCTATAAGTGTGTATAATAGACCAAATAGCTTTTTAAGATGAAGGACTTTATCACAATTTCTCGTGGTTAAACTGTAGGTCATGATTTGTTATAACAATATTAGTTCAAAATAAATAAATAAACTATTAAAGCTTGATTAATTCAATTTCATTGCAATGTTACAAGATAATTGATATACTGTTTTCAAAGTGTAAGTAAGTACAATAATAACTATTTCATTACTATTATCGAATGCTCAATATTGTATTGGAAGTATTAAGGCATGCATTGCATATCTTACCCCGCCTAATTAGTAGTACTAGTACATTACTGATTTTTATTAGCTCAGATAAATACCGAAAAACTATTTCTTCTGCAATTCTTACTGAATCATTCTAAAAATATTCTAGGAACTGACACATCAATCCTATACAAATGTTAAAGTTGAATTTACCGATGACTTTGATTGCATTCAATAGTGGTTCTTGAACAAAAAGCAATTTCCTCTCCTTTTCAAAACTAGCTGCAAAATATTTTAACAATACAAGCAAGCTGCGCCGCTTCTGAAAATGTATTTTCAAATACTGTCAAATATGACAATATAAGCAAAAATAAGTTCCTACACACATCATTCTCAAACCATCGTTCGCTTTAGTGTTCTTATCAAGTCTTTCGCATCTCCTCTTTCGTCTCTTGTCTCTCGCGTCCTAGAGCTTATCAGTTGTTATCTACAAAGAAAACAAATTTGAGTGCAAAGAAGGAAACAAAAAAAAAAACAACAACTAAACGCTCTCGGTTCAGTGTAAGAATGGGACCGGGCGATCCCCCCGATCGCCAAAAGGCAAGCGGTATACTACTGCTTACCCAAAATGAAACAAACAAAGTTTTAACGGGACCTAAATATTTAATTATCTCCCGCGTTGATAAAATCGAAAAAAATTTCAAGTTGTCACCATTTGAGGTGAAGAAAATAATTGACTTAATTGTGGCGGTGAAGTAGACTCGTGCAAGAAACTTAGAAGCGGTGATCTTCTAATCAAAACAAAGAAGGAGCAACAAGCAAGCAAGCTTAT
>JBANCV010001419.1:0-15547 GCA_037040105.1 Amiota albilabris
TGCGACTCAAAATGCGATTGATATTGCGACTGAAAGTGCGATTGATATTGCGACTGAAACTGCGATTGATACTGCGATTGATACCGCGATTGATATTGTGATTGATATGGCGACTGGTACCGGGGTGCAGACTGCGATCGTAGCATTTGCTCACGTTGTTCACGTGGACTTGGCACTATGTTGATGTGGACAAAATGACCGTAAACTCTGTCAAGTTCACGGGTTTCTTTTTCTTCTAATTCAGTCTTCAAACGTTCCACTTCACTTTGTAGGTTTCTTAAATCATTGTTCATATTCTCCTTAACCGTAGTTAAGACATTAATACGAGTCAGAACATTGTCATTGGGTGCAGAAATCGGATGTGGTTGGTATCCATTTACTATTCTCAATAAGATCTGAATTTTGGCCAACATCTATATTGAGATTATAAAGAAAATTTTCGTATATTAATAAATCGTTCGAATTGAAATCATAAATTCTATTAAAGAACTGACCCCAGCATAGCTTCCCGCGCTTTTGTTTTCGTTGTTCAGCAGCTCTGATAGAATAGACTGCATATGTACACGTAGCTCATTTAGAATTTGTATTTCAAATCGCAGTGTATGGCGTAGAAATGGATATATTTCATTTGCAAAGAGAGACTCTAATGTGGCAGCTAATGCATTGGCATTAGTGGGTACAATCAAACTAAAGAGGATATCACGATCACTGTGGAACTTTGTGTAACAATCCTCCAGTATTTTTATAGCTGATTGATCAGATGAGATCAAACTGTCCATGTAACCAACGGCAGCAGCGAATCGTCGCTTCAGACATTCTGGGGTCTCCTTACTGTCAATTGGCTTCGCTCTTAAGTAACGACCACGAGCTCTAAAATATTCGACAAGTTTGTCATTGAAAAAGTAGCAAAAATCGTGTTGAGCATTTATGGTTTCAACGAAGCCGACTACTTTCTTAATCATGTAGTTTTTGCGCCAATCGGGATCATCATTATCGACATTTCCACCAGTATTGTTTGTTGATGAGGTAGTATCTAGAACCGAGAAATTCACGGAAGCACCAGATGCAAGAGATGTTACATTTTCTGTCGAATGGCTGTCTGCTGGCAAGCCAAAAAGTTCATTTTCATATTCGAAAATCATGTCCATTATGTCATTGTAAGCATTGTGGTTACTTAAAGCTTCGGATTCACTATCGCGATTGTACAATGCCATTTGTTGTTGCTCACCGACATCTGTTTCAATGTTTGGATCAACCTGGTTAATTCCGTTATTGGTAGCATCAGTTTCACTCCCAATACGTCGAATACGTTCCACTATTAGCCGTACTCCTTCTTCGAGTTCAAGGGGAGCAGTATTAGTATGTTGCATAGCAACGTTCTGTTCCACTGTTTGTGTGTCGATGTTGTCTGACAAATTGGCCTCCGATTCCGATGACATTGCTGAGCAAATTCAAGTCAAAGCAGAAACTGAATATATTGAGAAACCAGTGAATTTGGGACCCTTGCGATATTCCAAAATTATGATCCGAGCTGGGAATTTTTTTTTTTTTTTTGTATTAATTTTGATGTGAATCGTTGAAACGAAAAAATAAGACTAATGAAAATAGCTAAGTTGTCAAATTTGTTATGATTTATTTGTATGAAAACTCAATGCCTATTCGAATAATTAATAGAAATACAAGTATGCCTTTTAGCCAAGTACTTTTAATATAAAAATAAAATATTTTAACAATTTTTGTTGAATGCAACAAAAATACTTATATCTCTTTAGTGCAATACAAAGATTTTGGAATTCGGCATATTTTTATTCGGATATTTATTGTAAAATCTGATTGAAGTATCTACGACAGCATAGTCAAGGTGGAAAATAGAAATTTATGCTAGTCATACATGGGTTATGAGAGCATGATTGTTCCTTTTTGTATTTAAATGATATCTTCCAGTCATCGGATTGTCTATATTCTGTGCTTTAGAATAGGATAGGATAAGACAGGACACAATAGGAAAGGATATGATACGACAGTCTAGAATAGACAGTATGCTTGCCAAATTCCAAAGTCTTACTATTCATATTAATGTACTGGAACATATCGGCAGCTTAGGCTACCATCTACATCAAACTACTTTTACTAAATTTGTTTCCCAACTGAAAATTCTTGAAAATTCCATTTTATTTTTTATTCAGAAAGTTCAGATTTATTAAAGTTGCAAAAAGTTGGAAGACTCAATTGAACAAATAAGTAAGTAAAGAACATAAACTTCACTTCCAACAAAGATTGCATATCTTTTACACGAATAGAAAAATGAAGGAAAACTTTACTTAAATTCGATAAGAATAAACTTACAAAACACGTAGAAAGTTTTTCGTGTTTTTAATTCTTACTAAAAAACGAACAAGAATGGGTGAATGAGATTTTGCAAATATAATACTTTGTGCAATTATGCAATGAGTTAAAAGTTAAAGTGAATAAAGTCATAATTGAACAGCTCGATTTGGAAGAAGTAATGCCCTAGTTTGTGGCTTGCGATTGTATTGTTTTTTGAAATACATTTGGTGGGACACAATCAATTGAGGATCCGAGGATCCTTCCAACTTAATGTTTACATAAATATTGTATGTTAGATGTTAGAATTCAACTTATAAAGATTTTCAAAACAATCTATTTATTTTAAGCAAACATCTACCATAATTATTGAGGCAGCATTTGTGTTGAACTCTTTCCTTAACTCAATTATTCTCCATCATCATTCAACATACAAACGATATAATCAACTGAATTACTGTGCAATCATTGCCATATTTACGAGTATCACATGATATTTAAGATATGAAAATGTTGTCTTATTTATAATGAGATAAACATTTCATTAAAAGGAATCGCATTTACATCTTCTGTATGATTATTTACAGAGAATTTTTTTTTTTTTTTTGTTTTTTTGTTTTTTTTTTGCTTTGAACACTTTGAATTTATTACTTTAATTAGAGCTCAGATTAAAAAACTTGTATTCAAAATACAAGAAATAATAAAAATTTCGACTGTTTGGAAGTTTAGATACCTTCTACGGGTACCTCACAAATACTGTACAATATTACAAAGTAACAGGAGTTTTTACATGAATATGAAAATGTTATGTAATCCGATAATTATTGTGTATATATGGTATTGATATATCAGATCTCCAGTAATCGGTGGGCTAATAAATAGTCTCTCTATCATATATGAATTATGCGTATGAGAAATAAATAATAATAAAAGTGTTCCGGCTGAACAGAATATATTTATGCCGGAAGTTCAACAATTGACTCAGGTGAAATTTGAAAATCTTCTGGAGATTCCCGGTTTCTGAGAGACAACATATAATGAACTCAAACCAACCAACTGGAATAACTTGAATCAATTACCTAATAAACGGAATGAGTAGTATTCTCTTATATTGGTTCTACACTTCCATCAGAGAGATAAGATAAATGATATCCATATTTCCATTACAACATGTATGTTAAATGTTCTTCAATGTGTTACAAACCTTATGCTTAAGTGAAGAGATAATCTATCTCACAATGACACAATGTATGGTATTTATTTAAAAAGCTTCACCTTAGTGAAGTCACGTTGCCATTAAAAGAGTTTTAATTTGTGTAATCAAGTCGTCATATGTAGTATACACGTATGAATATATAAAATCTTTCTGTTCCTTTGATTTGTGTTTTGTTATGCAAGACAAAATTAATGAATTTATTTTTTGTTTTTTGTTCTCTCTTCAACAATTTACTTTTAATTTCTTTTTATTTATTTGTTTTGTTTACAATGCAAACACGAGAATTACACAAAATATTGAAACTGAAATTGAGTTGATTGTTACTTTATTTTAGAGATTTTTATGTTCATACTAAGCTGCCACTTTCTCCTACCAAGCAGTCAGTCAGTCATCACTAAATCCTTTGAACACACTTTTCAGAAATACATATATATATGGGATCTGAAATTTTCTGCAAATCCCTTTGATACAGTTTCGTTTCGTTTCGTTCAACTAACAAAATTTGATTTCATTTAAATGTTCGTCTTGACTGGCTTGACAGTACACAAAGCTAAACCGTAGAAAGACCCTAAAGAAGCAGATTTGGAAGTCCGTAATAGCTTCATTTTATGCGGTATCATGTGCATATGCCTTTGCATATGTAAGAATCAACAGAAGTTCTGGTTTTCAATTACGTGACTTTAATTTTGTCTCTATTCGCAATAAATAATAATGGGTGGCAACTGAATAACTTTCCTCTGTGCAAGTCCTCTTAAATTATGAAACTAATACTATAAATTATATATAGACCCGGTTGGAGGACTTTGTTTTAGAATATGAAAGGATAAGGATACACTTAATTCACAAGATGACTTTCTAAAAATGAAATTATAATTTTATTGTGTAGCCTGATGTATCGCACTCATGTCATGGCCAATTTCAATTACTTATTCAAAATTCTATGCATCATCATGCATAAATGGAACTCATCAATGGGACAAACAGAATCAATTGTGCCACTTATTTTCGTCAGTTCATCTTCACCTAATATATATGAAAATTACTCTCTGACGGTAACATAGTTTTCGATTTTGACATACTTAAGTATATAACTCTTCGCTTATCAATTCACAAAAAACAAAGTGACCTTTATAGTCTTATTCAAATAGACTTCATAAATTGTACTTATAGTTTTCATTCTAGTTTTCCTCGAACACAATAAAATACAATCTCTCTTGAATTTTTTCGGAATAAATTTTATTTAAAATTTTCGCATAAATACTATATTGGAGAAATACTTACCGCATAACATGGCCATCTCTAATCAGAAGCAACTGTTGACAACAATTGGCATTGCATTGTTGTTGCATATACTAAAATGGCGATTGGTATCAATGGACCAATTCCCGGATTTGGCAACATGCATGTTCCGAGTTGCTATTATTGTTAAACTTTATGGACTAGTTAATGCCGATGATCGGTTCCCAGAACGACACCGTGTACGAATGTTGTTCGAAGTGATGGCATTATTGGTCTCTTCGGATTTTTCTACATATTATCTCTGTGAGTTACCTGCGCATATCACGCAGGAGTTCATAAGTGCTATGCTGCATTCATCAGTGGGAGAATCTCTGCACTCGTTGTCGCCTTCCATTTTCTTATTCATAATAAGAGATCTTGTCTACATATTGCAAATAATAATATCAGCCTACATGGTATACAAATCTGTGAAGAAATTGGAATTTCCGGCAGTTGTAAGCGAGATGTATTTAAGAAAAAAAGCTAGCGTTCATGTTAAAGCTAATCAGCAAAATTCTACTCGACCTGGACCACAACCTAATAAGAAATTCCAAAAGTTGGACAATTCTTGGCGCGAATTGATTCGTCAATTTGATGGAAGTGAAGGAGATACTACATGTCTGTATAGACGTAACAACTATTGAGACCTCGGTGTAGTAACCCAATTTGAGTTGCAAGTCATCCGAGAGTGAGTCTTGCCTTTGTAGTAGTAATAAGTTAATCCATAAAAGATATTTTCCATTAACGTAATTTAACCAAGACTATTATTTTTTAATGTAATTGTATTTGAAATTTGGTTTGTCTCGAGTAAATGCTCGTGTGTGCTGTCCAACATTAAATTTCAAAGAACTTGTTTACTGAATTGTTTTTTTTTTCTTTATTTTGTATACATTAGAATGTCTTGCAGTGATCGAAGATTTCTGATTTTCACATATTGTCTTTATATGCAATTTCAGCTGTTGACTTCTGAATCTGAGAGATAAATTTGCATGCATGATGGGGAGGGGGTCAGATGAGCTGACGAACAGTCATGGTTGAATCAATTTCTTTTCTTATGCAGTGACATAAGTTATTCTAAACCAATTAAAGTACTAACGAGAGACAACAAACATGGAATATGAGTAAAGTAAATACAATCACATTGCTAAGTACCTTTTAACTCATATGAAACATTTGATTATTGAAAACAGTGGCACAAACCAGTGTCCTTATCAAAATAGTGACAAATATCCAATTTTTTGGACAAGTTATTTAAATTGCTATTTTATTTTATTTAAAAAACTCACTTGCTATGAAAAATATCTCTGTGGTATACTGAATACTTTGCATTGAACCCATTTATCAAATCATTTTAAATGATCACGAATTCACAAGATCACCAAATCACTTTACGATATTGGCATGTGTAACCCATGTTCAATAGTTCACTTTTTTGTCATGTAGTGCAGATGCTTCTTTTTATCATTGTGGAAGTAACTTGGTAACCAACTATTGCACTGTTCAAATGACCATGCAAATTGCGCTGCGACTGCCAGAGGTGTATTGAACTTTGATCAAGAATACAGATAATGTATGCCATATACATTTCCATAATCTTAATATACTTTACTCATATCTGGGCAGATCGTAGATGAAAAGAATAAATGCCTTCGAAGTAAATCCCAAAAGAAAAAAAAACCAAATATTAACATATTGATTATAAATAAATAAATGAATTCATTTGGTTTTGTGTTTGATTTCAGGTTTTGATTTTATTGTTGTTTTCTTTTGCAATTTCCATTTCCTTTCACATTCAATCAGTTGTACTGTATATATTGTAATAATAGAACAAGAGATTGCTTTTTGTTCTGCTTCAGCTTCTTGATTATTATTAGTATTATTGTCCTTCGTGGCATTGGTATTTTTACTTCAATTCCTTTCCCAATTTTTTTTTTTTTTTTTTTTTGTATGTCGACAAAATAAAAATGTAAATTTCTTTATTAATAGAGAAATGGTTTATAATAAGAAATTGGAAAAAGAAATCATAGTAAAGTTGTGTATATTATTGTTGTTTATACGAGATTATTAGAGTAAGTAGAATCAATCTTATGAAAACAAGTGAGGACATTCTATTGCCATGTAGCCTTGACTTTCGATTGCCCTTCACACAATCCATTAATATAAAAGCTTAAATTGTAATATATTTCATGTTCTGTTTCTATTAAGAGAACAATGACAATCAATGCTTAGACCAATTTTCTTTCTAGAAATTCGACTTTATTCATAAACATATGTATGTACTCTTCTTCTGGACTTATACATTTATTCAAACGTTCGCTTTAACTTTTCGATGCCTTCGTTGCTCTCAAAATAGACATCAGTTTCAGCGATTACATCTTCTTTCTCTGGAGGACCTTTTTGATGTCTGCAAAAAACCAGTATTTGCTGTATGACATTAATGAAACTGAGGGTATAGTTGTATACCTAAAAAAGGGCTGTACAAGTTGTATAGGAGAGAGAGCATCATTAGATTTCGTAACAGACAATCGATCAGCACCAAAATAAAAAGAATCCTTTTTCATGAGTCACTCTGTACTTTGGTTTAATCCATTCAGAAAGGCTCATATAACTTATTTGTTTGTTAAATAACTGCTTTCACACAGCGCCGGTGGTGTAATGGTTAGCATCGTTGCCTTCCAAGCAATAGATCCGGGTTCGATTCCCGGCCGGCGCAAGTTTTTTTTTTTTTTAAGAAACTAAGTTTGACAGCAAATAGTTTATAAGATATAAGGCCAAGTTAAATATTGGTAAGTTACTCTTTTTTTTTTGTCTCAATTATTGTGAACTATAATAGTGTTTAAAAACTGAGTTTGTCCAGAACTCAAGCGGAATTCTGTGCTCTGACGACAACAACAATAGGAGCAAATGGTTGAAATTTGTTGTTGTTGTAGTGTTCAGAACTCTGTGTTTTGGTTGAGTTCCGTATGAAATCAGCATGAAATCAGTTTTAATACTGGACACTCTAGAGTAGTAATGGAAATGATAATGTTGCCAAGTTTTATGTGACAAAAAAAAAAAAAAAAAAAACCGGTGATGTCTACTTTTACTCTCCTCCTTCTGTTTGTGATGATATAAACTTTCCAAAGCTCATTATATTTACTTTTCTAAGTATATAATAATTAATTAATGTTTTTACTGCTCTTAGATATGCTCAGAAGAATAAATTATCCATTCATATATTCAATTTTATTCTTATTTGTGTTTGTCAGAAGTCATATTGAGTTAAACACCGATATGTTATTCTAGATTTTACGGTGCAAAAATGATACAGTTACTAGGCTAAATTCTAAAGAATCATCTATCAGTCTATAGACAATCATCAAAATTTTTAAACAGTAATTTACATCACAAACTAGACAAATAACTTAAAATCTAAACTAACCTAATCTATAATTTTTATAAAAGATCTAATACAAGAAACTGCATCTGCCATCTAATATGATGTTCGCAAGAAGACTTATTGCGAAATTTATGGTATGGTAAGAAGTACTTCTTATATGTTACTACTAAGTAGAATCACAGACTGATATATTTGAAGTATTTCTATGACGGAGTTTCTAACCCTTCCCCATAGCTGTATTGCATATGTTCACAACTTCACCGTCTTCAGGATTGCCTTATATAGTTGGACTTTGTTTTTTAGGCTATATTAAGACTGTGCTTTAATATGGATCTTCCAGGTTCTGTCTCTGAGAATTAATATTGTCTAACCCATGCAGAATTACATAAGAAAAGTGAATCAAGTATGGTATCCGAGCGGAAGCTACGCAATCTATTCATTAAATCTAATGGAGGCAATTTCTAATCAGATTTTTTCGTAGAATTTAAAGCCTGCATTACTTTGTATATACAAGTGTAGGTAGAATAAAAGAATATTCTTTATTCCAAGAAATATAAAATTATTCATTTTTGGCATGATTTTTTAGTTAAGTTTGTTCCCAACTTTATCATTGATGTTTTCATCTCTCATCTTCTATATCCAACTCTCATCTTCATCTTTGTCGTTACGTGCTTAAGTCTTAAGCGGCGATAATGAAGATAAATATCCATCAAAATATCTACATGGATTAGTAGTAATCTTAACGCAAGAAGGCAAAAAAAATTTGTATGAAATATTTGCAGCAATTACAAACTTTAGTCAAAAAAAAACATACACAAGCACATATACATTCATAAATGCAGATAGAAAGATACACGTGCTGATGGTTGAACAGATAAACTAGTTACTTTCATAATCAAATGAACGATTATCAAAGTTTCGAACACGGCGTGATGAATAAGTAAATGGATGGGTGGATGGATGGAGGGGTGGAATGACTAAAGTAACCAAATAATGACAAACGATGCTTTTCATATAGTGAGAGTTTTTTAAACTTTTCAGTTGCGGAGCACTTTCATAAATGGAAAAATCAAGGTGGAACTTTATAAAGTCCAGCAAATTTTTTGTATAATTTTATTCATGCCCAAACTTAGAATTGTTCGGCAAGGGATTAAGTGTTTCGCTGAATACCGTTTAAGAATCTTGGCACAAAGTAACTTATGATTTGGGCGTCATTTTCAATGACAAAGTTAAGTTCATTATTTTGCATTATGAGGCTTGTGAATTTTATACCCTTCATACACACATATATGGCATTAGTTTGAATGGGTATTACCACTTTGATATAATATTTGTCTGTACAAGGTTCGGGATGAGTTGAAAGTGAATACGATCAATTCACCAAATATAAAGAAAACGATATATTTTGAAAGAGCGAGAGAAAGAGGATTGTCTTATATGACATCACTTTTGATATATGATATATGCTGAACATTATAGTCAAGCTTGAAAAATCGTCCCACACATGATTGGAAACTAACTTCCAGTCAAGCTAAATAATGTTACAATTCCTTAAGCAGAGACAGTGAAATATCTTGGACTTACTGTAAATATAACACACACATGGCAACCTCATATCATAGCAAAATAGAACTATCTAAATGCGAAACTTCGGCGATGTATCGAAACCCATTCCAAACTCAAAATAAGCAATAGAGGAACTCAATCTATTTAGTCAGTGGAACATAAATAGACTAACTGAACATCCAAATAGAAATAAACTTACTCAATAATAATGCAACGAAAAAAAGACTCTTTGGCTCAGAGGTTAGTGCACCGAGCTTATATCCTGGCGTCATGGGTTCAATTCCCGTTTCAAGTCTGATCTTCCACTTTTCTAACACACTTTATCCTATCCTTCTTAATTCTTCCCCTGAGCTGAAGACCTCTATTGCTATTGCTCGTAAACATAATAATTAGGATGTAATTTATAATTATAATCTTTGTTCCAATAAATAATTATATTAATAAATAAAAGTGACAAAAGACTAAAGTGTTCTCACCCACTAGACCTTCCATTCAGCGGGTAACTCTTTACACTTTCCCTAACCGAGTCATTCTTTCTCTTTCGCCTTTAAAATGTTTTAAACCATGAAATAAAAATTTATTGTACTTATGTTTTTCTGTACCAAGCTTAAATTAATCAATTTAATTGGCATTGATGATTTGCCATCAAACAAAAATGATTATGAAACAACGGATAGGTAAACAAAGGCGACAACCTCCACTAGAAGATAATGTTTTTAATCTGTGTTTGCATAATTGGAAGGAAAAAATCTTCTATAAGCTGCGTTTATAGAATAAATTAATAAAACAGCGATGAGCTCTCATTATACAGAAGGAAATCTCCTAGACTGAAAGAAGATCAACCGCAAGGATATGATATATCATGCCAGTGGTCACTTTGCCAAAAATTGTTGAAGCTTAGTCCAGTTATGTTGCTACATCCACACCATATGCCATCAAACTTCTTTCAATTCTCCTTGAATGCAAAAACTTTTAATATATTTGTATGTATTTGGAAGATCTGATTAAATACATGTAACATTGTTTGATCCACTGGCAGTTTCTCAAAGATGTATACATCCGGATTTTTCAATAAAATTTCATTTAGCTTAGCTATTTCCCATTTAGGTCCCGATAATCCATTCACTTGCTCTTGTACGGTCATTTCTAGTTTTTTCCAATTTCGTAATGGTTTCAGTCAAAAACTTGAATTCACACTTACATATTTCGAACTTCTGCTCCTTTTCTAGCTGCTTGTCATTTTGTTGAATGTGCGACTTCTTTCAAGGTAATCGCTACCTTTGAGTCACTATCCAAAGCAAGCATATACCATAATTGGCGTAATCGGTGATTAAAAGCCATACCTTTTCGAAAGGTATACCTAATATAAGATGTGTAATATAATGGCTTATGACGTTGACAATGCTTTGAGAATTCCTTGTTGCACCGTAGTGTAGTTCGATCTCTCCAGCATGGAACTTGATGGTTCACCATCCAATCTTGCAAAGGAAATCTTCAATGCATATCGCTGGCAAGCATTTATATTTTATACAGATTTTCTGTCGATTCGACAGCAATTAGAAATATTGGATATTCACCGAAATAATAATTTTCACTTTCAATTGAAAAACTGTCTGAGGCTGTTTTGGGATGTTGGGTTGATTGTCACAAAGGAATCCTAGCAGCTTCCACGAATGCTGTTTCCAAATTTTTCAGGCGTATGAATTGTTTTTCTTTTCACTTGCGGCCACCATCGAATTTCGTATTGACGCTTGTAAAATATTCTTTTCACATAATTTTTTGTGTTTTGCTGTAGAAATGTACGACTTGAATTGTGTGTTCAAATGTATCGAATCAATTTTGAATTTTCTTTCACATTGCTTGCAGAAAATCAATACTTCGTCTCTCATTTTATTTAAACATTCATGTAGGCGTTTTTATACTCTTCACGCAGTGAATAGTATTATCGTATAAGTTGTTTGTCATGAAGTTTGTAACAGACAGAATCGGAGGATTAAGTTATGTCTGCCTGCATATAAATATGTATCAGTTTTTGAGCTAAAGAGCTGAAATTTTGCACGAAGTTTTCTATTTACCATAAGGTGCAATCAGCCGAATCGGATCTCTAGGGGGGTAAATATACGAACCATCCTATTATATAGAAAAACTTTTGGAAACTATAAGTATCTGATACACAATCATCCACCATGCTAATACTAGAATTAATGGATCGCATAGTCCCCATAGAAAATGCATTTTCTAGGGGATGTGTGAAGAGTATTACAGCTTCTTTCTGCTTCCATTTGTTATATTAATATACTTAAGTTTTTGAAGAATATATGATATATAAAATATACTTACTTTTTTCAATAATAATAAAAAAGAAAGAAGTTAAACTGAGTTCAATTACAAAATTATTGGGGATATAAATAACTTTCCGCTGTTCGACAAAAGAAGGAGCTCCAACATATCCGACATTACCATAACCTTGAAGTATGAAGAAAATTGCAGCTGATGGACGACATCGATTGCTGTATCAAGCATATGGGGAACATGCTCCATCAATGGCAACATATCAGTACTGGTTTTTGCATTTTAAAAGTGTAGGGAGGCCACTGAAGTTTGCAGACACTGAGTTGGGGGCATTATTGGACGAAGGTTAATGCCAAACTCAAGACGAGCTCACTGAAACCTTGGGAGTGAATCAGCAAACGATTTTAAACTGTTTCAAAGCCATGGACATGGTGCACAAATAAGAAAACTGGGTTTCTTATGAACTCAAGCCAAGAGACATTGCATGTCGTTTTTCACATGCAAACAACTATTCCAAAAGCTGAATCGTACTATTTTTTTGCATAGAATTGTACTGGTGGACAAAAAGTGTACTACGACAATTCAAAACGCAGAAAATCGTGATTAATCTCGGTCGTGCTCCAACTACAACGGCCAAACCAGATATTAACAGCAAGAAGCTAATGCTGATCATCTGGTGGAATAACCTCGGAGTGATCTATTATGAGCTAATCCAGTCTAACGAAACCATCACTGGGAAGCGTTACCAATCAAAATTGATGCAAATGATATAAGCATTGCAGCTCAAATGACCCTAATATGCCAACAGATGACAAAGTGATCCTTCAGCATGATAATGCTTAGCCGTATGTTGAAAAAATTCCTCAACTAAACTTTTCAATAGGGTGTCCAACCACACATGATGTATTCGCCACAAAATATGAGAGCGGAATTTATAAGTTTTTTGAAAGGAGTGGAAACAATTATTGAAATAACTAAACTGAATGATATTTATATCAGTCTTTATCTTAACAAAATGCATTATCCATCTGCACTGTAAAGCTGTCATAATTTTTAACAAGAAATAAACTTTATTTGATAAAGAAATGCAATAAATGAAATCTATGCATATTATAGAAAACTATAATAATTTTCCCAGCTATTTCTTTCTCCATTAATATAATGCACGTCATACAAACATATACGAACTGTAGTGCATAATAAAACTTTGATTTATCAAAAATATCCGCCCCAATAAGAACTGTGAACATGCATTTGCTTTGTTTCTGCTTCGATAACCGAATTGTGAGATTCTATATCTGAACACATGTATATGGATATATAAATGTATATGTATATGTATGTATGTTTATAAGTTTTGCAATTGTGTGCGTGTTTAAGTGTGTGGGCATGTGTGACGTTTAGTGCGATCACGAAGCGCATAAATGGCATTTGACACGTGACAAAAATGTTGAGTTTTAATAGATGTAAACCTAAATTGCCAAGAAAAGAAAAAAAAATATGAAAAAAAAAAAAAAATTAAATAAACGATTGAAAATAAAAGAGAAAAATGGTAAAACAAAAATGAGAAAATATATGGATTCACCTGACTGTCGAATACCCTGCATCCCTGCATATTAATGCAATGCTTACACAGATGAATTGATTAAAAAAAAGTCTCTTGCGGCAATCCATATTTCATACAGACCTTAAATATACTTATTATCTATAAAAGGAGGTAATTGATTGTTCTACTGACCCCATTTAGTAAAAATTTTACAATATATATATATTTTTTTCTTCCGATCTTTATAAATATAAGTTCCAAAGACACCCATTGATATAGGGTTAGATCAAAGTCTAAGTAACACATGTTTCGTTTAGTGTTGTGTAACAATGATTCTTGTTGAATTCGTTAATAAAGACTGAGTTGGGCCGACGAAAGAATCAGCAAAGTAAACGAGTCCCATTCCAAAAACACGCATGATTCGAAATGATGAGTAATTTAAGTTTAAGCGGCTGAAAAAAAACTAGTTAAAACAAGTTAAAAAATACTTAAAATCAGAACCCATCATAGTTTAAAAGGCTGATTTCTTGGATACCCAGTACCCTACAATAGTTTCAAATAACAAAGGCATAATAATGAAGGAATCTAAATACTGAAAAAAATATTGCCAAAATCATCTTCTTCTATCATAACTAATATGCAAATCAATGCAAGAGTTATGGAATCTGCTCAGCAGGAATGCCAACCTAGGAGAATTTTGAAAAGACAGAATCAGAAGAAAATGCAATTATGTATATTTGAAATATATTAAATTATTTATAAATAAAGGGGGAAAACCCAGTAATTATGACTATTTATAATTTTTCTAGTGAATCTGAAATATACAAATCTCCTAAGTTGGCAGGCCTGCATGCTGCTCAGCCTCATTTTACTTTAATATATAAATTTAAAAGACAATTGGCAGTTTAAGCATTTTTATTTGTCACATCTGTCACATTTCATTTAAAATAGAAATTGTAATATATTTTTTATTTACAACTGTTGTAGTTAAAAATTTTTGAAAAGTGATATTGATTAATATTTTTATCGTGAATAATGGCTATAAGAAAAGTATTCATAAGGCATTGTATATTAAAAACGCACGTAATACAAATAAAATTGTTCTCATCAAATAGTTGGAACAAGGACTCAGCCCTAAGGACGGTAGTAAATAACAAGAAACTTAATCAAAAGGTATTAAAATATATTGAAAAAATAAACCCTGAAGAAGAACTTAAAGAATGCAGCAGCACAGAAACCATTACCGAAGACTGTCCGAGGAAGGTTGGGTGGTTTGACAGGGAAAAGTATGAGCGAACAGTTGAGATGTATCATAGAATGCCAAGGCCAAGGTTGCGAGCGAACGCTGCCTTATTTCTAGAGAATCAGAATGCAACGTTTAAGAAAATGCCGTGGACGAAAGGTTCCGATCGATCAGATGTGCTTATTAAGAAAAAAAATGACAAAAAAATTATATTTGCTGACCTCGCTAAGGAACGTAAATTGCAGAAAAAGGGAGACCAGAATTCAAAGAACTCTAAGAAAGACAAACTAGAATGGGATGAGGCATCTAACGCAATGAACGCACAGCACCATTATCTAAAAACAGAAAGTCGAAATATCAGACTTGATGATATAAATATAGCTAAACATAGAATAGAGCGAAGCTCCGACAGTGCTATCGCCATTATCAACAAAAAAAACAAAAAAACGCAAGAAAAGATTGGTCCACGTGCGAACATTAAAATTGATTACCCAAAAGAATGCCGTATATGGTATAATAAAATGCTGTGTGAACAAAGGAAAAAGGAGGAAATAGAGAAAAGTGAAGGTAAGGAGAAGACAACAAAGTCCAAGTTGAGCTGGAAGCATTTAGAGGATGAATCCAAATCGGAAAATGTGTCCGGAACAATGAAGAATGCTGCAGCTGACGTTCCCACATTACCTATGAACACCTCAATAAGGC
>JBANCV010001420.1:0-15541 GCA_037040105.1 Amiota albilabris
ACACAAAGATGGCGGCACCAGAAAATGCCCTGCCAGAAAAGTTCGGAAACTTTTAACACACACCTTGTATATTCATGTGCTACTATTTTTCTGTTTTCTCCCTTTAGTGGGATAGCCAACTTTAGTTAGTTGGAATTGTTTGCAACTCAATTCATAGAGTGCATACAAACATACATCGTCTACCTCTTGAATTGCAAGTATGCGCATTGCTATGGATGCCCATTGGTGTAGTGATTATTATTCTTATTACAAACTGGTCGTCGGCCCTTCGCAATTTTTATTTTTCACTTCTAGTCATAATTATGAATTAACGAATTTATAATATCACATAATCTATAGTATTATCAAAAATTATAATACATATTTTGCTTTGCTTTATAAATATATTTACAGATGCCTGGTTTGGTTGTCTTTAGACGTCGCTGGTCCGTTGGCTCAGATGATTTAGTTGTTCCAGGCGCTGTGTTGCTTTTCATACATTTTGTGTGGTAAGTTTATTAATGAAAAAAAAAAAAAAAAAAAAAAAAAGGATATATGAATTTGTTGCATCTAAAATGTAACTTATATCCAAATACGTTCAATTTAATTCATTACGTATTTCGTTACAGTTTTGTCATGGTCGCTGTCTCGTTAATTATTTTTGACTATAATACTACTATTTTAAGCATAAAGTTACTATTTTATCACCTCTTAGGTTACCTGTTGATATTATTTTGTGAGTACTTTATTAATTTTAATTCATGATAAAATATGTTCGATATTATTAATTTAATTGACACTTTTGATTCTTCTTTTTTGTAGTTTCAATATGCGTAGAAATTGGCATTTGTGTGATCTCTATGCGAGGCAGCATACTTGATTCCGAAGTGCGCTACTCAATTAATTTATGGATTTATCTTAAAAGCTGTAAGACTAAAAAATTTAATTGCACATCACTTAGATGAGAACTGGTCAGCTGATGGATACAATTTTTATTGTTTATAATCTAAGAATTGAGGGGGAGTGACAGGATTGGGGGTAAAATAATGGTATATGATCTCCGAGATCTCTCTCAGCTCCTTAACCCATCCTAAAGCATACACGAACAAAGCCTGGTCCCCCAGTGGCAATTTAGCGAGACTGCCCAAATCATCAAAGAAAGACTTCCAGAGAAGACGGGTTCGACTTCCAAGAAGCGCAAGGCTGTCATATAAAAAGTGTTGAATGCTTTCTGATTCTTTCTCATCTTTACAGATTGACAGAAGTTCTGATAAGGAGCATGCATCTTTTGAGCCATTAACCCAATTACGCAGTGCCCCGTTAGGATTCTCGTCATTGTCCGAATGCTTTTCTTGCGAAAGTGTATGAGCTCCGAGGTCCGCACAAAGCCTACACGCATTAAATGATTTAAAAACTTTACGCACACATTGTTTAAAATTAATTGAATTGTCGAATTACATATATTCCTATATTAATGTGTTTGTTGTTGTGAAATTTGGCCGATTTTTAATGTCGGCTGCTTCCGTAACCCCACCACACGTCGGAATTACTGATATTAACAGATTTTATTAGGATCGATAAATTTGAAATTTTTCACCTCAATTTTATTCTTTATAAAAGTCTTGAAATCCTGAATAAATTCAAAGTAATAATTCACTATAATGTTTTTTAGTGGTAATATTGTTTGATATTACGTGGCTGGTGTTGGGTACAATATGGTTGACCAAATACTATATGGAGGATCCTGTTGATGATGCCAAAAAATTTTTTATTGGTATGTTGCTGTTGTTCTTGTTACTTCTCCATTAAACGAATATATTGTATTACTTATAATTGTATTACTTATAATTACATATTATAAATTCTCTTTTGCTTTTAGCTATTATCATTAGCAATTGGGCATTGGTTTTTATGACGCTGGTAACTATATGGTGTACCTTTGATGCGGCGGGTCGTTCTTGGGTAAAAATGAAAAAATATCAACGTTCGATGCGTGAAACTGAATCACGCTTCAATTATAAGCGAAGCAACAGCATGAATCGAAATTGGCGTCAACGGTTTGTAACTCGCCCTCATCTCCACAAATACACGTATCAGCTTCTATGAATCTATGAAATGTAAAAAAATAATTCGGTGACTTTTATATTTTCTTGTAGGAAAGTTATGCGCGCCTATCAAGACAGCTGGGATCATCGTTGTCGTTTACTTTTTTGTTGCATGGGCTCGTCAGAACGTAATCGCAATTCATTTACCGATATTGCACGTCTATTAAGTGATTTTTTTCGTGAATTGGATGTTGTGCCATCGGATGTGGTTGCCGGTTTAGTTTTATTGCGTAAATTTCAAAAGCTCGAACGTGAGGCTATTGTCCGTCAACGCAAGAATGGCACATATGAGTTCTTAAGCGGCGTGCCCATTACCGAGCGTACACAGTTCCTAGCACTCAACGATGCCAAAAACTATGACTTCTTTCAAACGGTTATTCATTATATGTATTTTGCACAGGGTGCCTATGGTTGGCCCATGTATGTCATCATAAGTCGCTCGAAGATGTGGCACCTGCTGCCAGAATTAAAGTGCTTTGGTTGTTGTTGCGGTCACAGCGATGATAGTGAAATCATTAAGGATAATTGCTGTTATTGTAATTATGCTGCACTCAAAAAGACGCTACAAGTAGGTGATATTGAAATCGTTTATGTGACGTATCATGTCGATGTTGGTGAGACACCATTTTTTGTCGCCATCGATTATACGCAAAAAAAAATTGTCATTAGTATACGTGGCACACTTAGCATGAAGGATATTTTAACCGACTTAAACGCTGAAGGTGAAGTTCTGCCATTGACTCCACCACGTGATGATTGGCTTGGCCACAAGGGTATGGTCCAGGCTGCAATTTATATACGCAATAAATTGCAAGAAAAAAATCTCATTGAAAAAGCACTTAATCGTAATACGGAACGTAATACGCATACGTTTGGTTTGGTGCTTGTAGGTCATTCATTGGGCGCTGGTACAGCATCAATACTAGCCATATTACTTAAACCGGATTATCCGACATTGCAGTGCTTCAGCTATTCACCACCTGGTGGTCTTCTAAGGTATGTGCACTTACACTATCTTATGTTACCATTATACTTTGCATATAATAAATTTGGTCAAGTATTTATTTTATTGGACCTACAATTGTTAAATATATTCATGTAAATATGCAAACTGTGGGTCTAGTCACTAAAATTTCTACTAACCTGGAGAAATGTCAAAAGAACAACCAAGATAGAACACCCCGAATTCAAAACAATAATTTCAATTTTAGTAGTTGATGGAAAATAAAACGGCGATTATCATTTTTGAATGAATTTTATATATGTATTCTGTCTGCTGCAAAAACTCAACATCAAAAACTCGATAGCTCAAAAACTGGGGCATTTATACATATGCACGAACGGACCTTATTGATTTTCCAAGTCACGCTAGTCACTTCTATATATACTTTATGGGTTCTCCGATGCACGATTTTTTGCATTACAAACATTTAGTGAAAATATCTGTTCTTAATAATGTGAAAGCTTTAAAAAGGAAGATTCCTACATCTATAAAACAGAATCTACCCATAAGTAGATACATGTATATACTGTTCTTCTTCATTTTTAAGTATGCCTGCTGCTGAATACTCGAAGTCCTTTATAACATCTGTGGTATTAGGCAAAGATGTTGTGCCTCGTATCGGTCTCAATCAAATGGAAGCTTTACGTGCTGATCTTATCAATGCTATACAGCGTAGCGTTGATCCGAAGGTGAGATCGTGTATCATAATACAAAAATTTGTTTATCAATTATTTTACAGTGGAAGACCATATCCTGTTCGGTCATTTGTTGTGGTTGTGGACCTGAGCCCACTTCAGTGATTAATATGTCCGGCAAAGATACACACATCAATCAATATCAAGAAGTATGTAATCTTTATTTTTCTTTGTTTTCTTTTTTATAAAACTTATCCATTTTTCTTTCTTATAACGAACTTTTGAGGAACGTGACACAGCACGTTCAACAAGTGCTCATCCAACGGATAGTTCTATAGCACTTACACTACATCAGCCTTTATATCCGCCCGGTCGCATTATACACATTGTGCGACATCATCCGAAGCCAGACGAGTGAGTAATTTATAGTAATGTATATGGTTGCGCTAATGACACCAGTTCAAACGAGAACAGAATGCCAATGGCAAGCGCGTCTAAAAATGCTTTGTAATAAAAGAGAAGAGTCGTTCATTTAAATATTAGAAATAGGTTTTCTCGTCGTACTATCAAGTGCACAATAATGACTCATTCAACTCAAATGTGACGCAGCGCGTTCTAAAAAACTTATCTTTATTTTTTTTTCTGTAATCTATAATTGATTTAGCTTAGATTAGCATACAAATTTATATATTTTGTCTATATATAATTAAGTATGTAAATTATGTGATTGTTAAAAATTTACATATAATTAAACTAAGACTTTTAGTATTCTTTTCCAGACGCGTAAATTATGAACATAAAATTTTTACAATTTCAGGCAAAAATACGAGAGTGGTTGGAGGTAGGCGCAAATTTTAAATTTAAAGTTTGATCTAACTATGTGTCCATATACATATGTACATTCAAGCCTATGTTTCTATCAACCAGCGTTAAAAAATGTATTAAGCGCGAGTGATCTTTCACCCAATCTATATTTCTATCGTTCTTTCTGTTATTTATTTTTTCTTCATCTATGTATCAATCAGTCGTTGTCTCTTTGTTAATGCTATCTGTATAAGGTTTTTTTTTCTCTAGTCTTCCATCTGCATGTAAAAAAATGCATACCCCATACAAGTTGCATGATTGCGTTAATCTAATAAATGTTTAAAAATCGAAAATATAAAAAGGAATGCGATAATAAAAAATTGACTTTAGTGAAATGAAATACATAACACATAAAATTAAAAATGAATTTATATTTTAATTAATCCATAAATGTCAAAATATTTGTTTGATTTTTTATTAAACTATAAATCGAAGGGTGTTTAACATTTTGGAATGATATCTCAGTTTAAATACTTATAATTTTCAAAATAGCATTTATTATTATAAATTGGATCTTTTAATTCAATATTTATTTTATTTGAATTTTTTTTTGTAACAAAAACAAGAAATACACATTTTTTTTTGTTATAGAAAATTTTATAAAATTAAAATTCGATTGATGCTGAACTGCAAAACTATAAAAATTATTATTATTATATTTTTTGAGTCTATAGGAGCTTATGAATGTTTGGACAAAAAGTTTGTTGTAGTTCAATTGTATGGTATATGCCATTTTGAAATATCTAGGATTCAAAATAGGTCTTCCCCAAAATGAGCGATAGTAGAAAAACTGCATGAAGTTTGTTCACAGAAGGAAGCAAATAATATATATAATAAAGCACTTATATAATCAGCGTTAAAACACAAATTGATCAAGTCATGCCTATTTGTAGGCATCTTGTTTCTTAGATACTTTATGTCATGAAAATTTTGTTTGTTTTTTGGCAGCTGAACTTTTATTTTCCTAAAGTTAAAATTTGGTATTTAACTAAATATTTGTCCGCATTCTTAAGATGTTCAAATATAACTTCACACACGATTTTAAATACATATATGTCTGTAAGTATATATAACATGCTTGAACATTGGACCGGTCAGTTATATAACTGATATAGTTGATATGCTTTAATTATTTTTCTTGATGTGAAAGGTATGTAAGCTTCGGTGAATCGAAGTTATAATACTGTCTTGTTCATATTTCACACACAAGTCCTTACTTATACCATACATCTTATCATTAAATTAATACCAAATAAAACATCTATTGTAAATATTTATTTGTCGTATAATAATTCCTATAGAGGTAGTTGCATGCCAAATCTAAATTTTTCTTACAATCTCAGTGATAGATGAGTTATCTAGGAAGATTAAAAATATACGATTAAATTAAAAAAAAAAATCATTATTTGTCCAGTAGTAAGCATGATGTACGTATTATATATCAATTACTAAATATGTACTTCGCAGATATTTTCTGTTATTTTTTTTTTTTTTACAAAGGTGTATGTCTACTTGATTGATGCTTGATCTTAAGCATTCCTAATTAATGTTAAACATTCCATAATATTAATTAAGACATTGATATATATTGATATATAATATTAATGTTATTTATGTGTGTAATGATTTCTATTAAAAATATTTTTCTTTTTCTAGAAACGTGCTCAAAAGTCGTGAACCGGTTTATCAGGCCATTTGGGCTGATTCAACCGATTTCGATGAGGTGCTAATTTCACCAGTTATGCTGCAGGACCATATGCCAGATAAAGTATTGGCTGCGCTGAAGAAGGTAATTTCCGAAGTTAATGATGATCGTTCATCAATAAATAGTTACGATACCTAGTGCTGGTGGAAATAATTATTGAAAAAAATCCCAATTACCAATTCTTATATGAATCTTCATTGGGATCATATGAAGTGATTGAGTTGAGTATGCGTGGGCCTGTACGTCAGAGGAATCTAAGAAAAAATACTACATAGTATTTTTTACATATATAAAGCCAACAAGAGACAAAAACAAATTAGCTCCAGTTGAATTGAATATTATTTTTAGTTTATACAATAATATATACAGATTTTTTGTACTACAAATATACATATTTATTGCAGTTGGCAAAATTGACAGTTTGTGTGACCACAAACATTTTTCCTGACATTGCTTTTTTCATTGTAATTTGCATAAAATTCTTTTGACTCTTTTTTGTAGTCGTTATCATAGATCAATATATATTTTTGAATATGAAATATATAGTTTATGAACACGTTTAATCGCTCCTACTATACTCACGCTCACGTATACGCTCTCTTGCATCCCTGAAATCATATAAGATTGTTTTGTTGGTATTTACATTCTTCCAGCGTTCCAGCGATTTTGAATCATATTTCTAAGTTACAAACGCTTGTTATTGTAAATGTAACGCTATATTTTTTTTTTTTTTTTAGAATTAATTATTTTTTTTTATTTTTTTTTTGTTTTGTATTCAAATTATTAATCAGATGATAAGCAAATTATTGTATTAAGTCAAAAAATCCAAGGTTGAACAAAGAAAATTTTTTTATTCTGACAAAATTAATTATTTAAATTAAAATTTATTTTTATAAGTTTTAAAAAATCTTATTTTGTATTTGTTTTTTTTTTTTTTGTTTGTAAGTGATTGATTGTACTTTAATTATTTATTATATAGACTTCTATTTGTATAACCGAATATATATGTTTGTGATTCCATTAAATTATTATTTTAGTTATTTAAATTAAATGAACTGAAAAGTCATTGCCTGACATATATTTTACGCATAATGCGATAAATTATCGAATTGAACATTTACTTAGTGGTTTAACCGGAGATTCTCAATTGTTAGAAAAGGTAGCCCATAACTTTGATTAGAAATATACTTCTAAAGATATTCTTTCAATGTATAATACACGTATCTATATGGAAATTCCGATAGTTATTCATTTGTTTAAATCTAAATATTGATTTAATCATAATTAAAATTCTGATCAGATAGAATTCGGACTCATATTTTGTTGAATAAATCAAAGCAAAAGTAAGTAAATTCTTTAGAACTGAAACCCATGGCATGGCAGCTCATAATACGAAATGGTATAAGAATTTATTTTTTATCCTACTGCTTAATAATAATAATAATTTATGATATTCTAAAATAGCATTATCTAACTAACTAACTAACTAATTATCAAGAGATGTGTAAAAGATCGCGGACTCGAATTTATGTTTGAAGTTAAGGGAGTAATTGGAGCTCTTGGAGATACGTACGGTTAAAAAAATATTCAAATAATTTCTCCAATGTATGCTCCAAAAAAGCAGATTTCTAGTTATAATGACTTAATTTATTTTTTTTTTATTTTAAATGTATACAGAATGCATCGACAGACAGGGATGGCAAACCCAAATTGATTTAGATGGTATTTTCTCAAAAATAAATTTTGATTGAGGCCATGGTGCCATAACTTTTTTTTGGCCCAAAATTTGTTTTCAAATTGGGAACAAACAACGAACATCAATCCATTAGAAACACATTTTTATATTGTAATATATGGCTTGCCATTATGGTTCGTCATCACTGCTACAAGAAATACATATGTAAGTACAATAATTTAGATGGCTCTGTTGGAACATTTAAACGGGTGTTTTGATAGTTGATAAATAGTTATTTCTGTCTTTGTTTATTTTCTTATTCCGCATTTAATATGCATACATATGTAATGATATTGATTTATGAGTATTTCTATCAACCAAAAGTTGTTGCTTACCTCTAAGTAAAGCGTAACTATATCATTTCATAAAATAGGTTTCAATTTTATAGAAAAAGAAAAGGAATGCTGTTGTTCCTTCTGGCTTGATTTTTTAAATCTTAACTTTTTGTAATTGAAGTCTCAAATCAACTCATTAACTGCATGATCCATTCTTGAAACTTGTGATATCGGGCAAAGAAAAGTCGGTTCACCATGAAACTGTCAGCCGAAAACGAAATTGCAGCACTATTCAGCGCAGGCTTTTATTGAACTTCTTGCAAAACTCTTGAAATGGTAGAACGTTTTTTCTTAAGACCTCAGTAAATAGTACATTGAAAAGTTTCTCGCAAAGAATGATTAGAATATTATAAAGCTGCTCGACAGAGGGCAGAAGTTAATCAAACAAAGTGACCAACGTATCATTGATTATTTTTTTCAATAAAAAAACACAATTTTTTTTTGTTTTAATCGTCAATAACTGATTTTTATCCAATAACCATATTTGTATATGGATTGTATATATATGTATATAACATTATTATTTTTTCATTTGATTTAAGTTTATTTTATTATTTTTCTTTAGCGGCATAGGGCAAAAATTTAGTGAAAAAATAAAAAATCGTCACGTTTTTTGATTCTTTATTTAATGAACTGCACTACGTAGACAATTCAAATTTTCACAGCAAATAAAAAATAAAATTTTTGAAAAATTCACCGGAAAAGTCGGATAATATCAATAAAAAATTGCAATTGCACAACAACAACATGTAAGCAACCAGTTTGTGTGTTGTACAAAACAAGAGAATGTACGAAGAAAAGAGAAACAAACAGAAGCTCGCATTTAATTTAATTTTTGGGCGAGGGGAGAGACATAGACTGGACAGAATATTTTGGTTGTATTGTTGTATTTGTTTTGAGATGATCTTTCTCTCTCTGTCTGTTTGTAAGAAGTTTCACTTCTATCACGCGTACGATGGCACACGCGCTATTGTTGAATAACTTTCTACCTTTTCGTTATGTTTTCTTTATAATCTTTTGTAAAGCCATATATTTTTTGCTGCCTGTCTCGTTCGCTCGTTTGTTTATTTTCTCTCTTTATCTCTCAATTTGTATCTGTGTGTGCGTGTGTATGTGTTTTATGCATACGAATGCAGGCCGTGTCTAGTAGAGATCGAATAGTAAAGGCATGTAATCCTTATCATGAACGTGAAATTAGTGAAAACTCGACAATAAGAACCTCCTCAAATGAAAAAAATGTAACAGCAACACAACAAGAACATCAACACAACTTAATACTAATACCAGGTATTACTACATGACTACTACTTCTTCTAACCTATTATACTAATATGAATAATACTTCTTCGCCTAATAAATTTTAATATACCACTCTCTCTATTTCTAATCTGTCAAATCTCCTTGTTTTATTGCTCGTTTTTATTCTGAGAAAAAATAAGTGTTTATTGCTCTCTCCCTTTTATTTCAGTTTTTTTTTTTTTGTATATACAAAATATCACAGATAATATTGTATTTATATATATTTTTTCTTAACATACACAATTTAATTAACCAGAATCCCTTAATCGTTTTTTATTTATAAAGTAATCCAAGTTCAAAAACCAAATCTCGACCAATGCATCTTAGAATGAGGAGAGATCTGTAAATCTATTTATCGATCGCTTTATCTATGATAATGGTAAGAGCCGCCTATCGCAAGTGGCTGTGGTACGCTCTAATAAAATTCCTATTTCAATTCGTAATCGAAAGTTATTTGTTCAAAAATCGAACAAAATGCTTACTGTCCGATACATGCAGTCCACTTAATATACTAAGTACTAATTTCCCTTTGGTACCATCCAACCATCCACAAATTTCAATATATTTTTTTATACTTTTCTTCCCAAGAAGTACATCTATTATCATTAATACTGATTTTGAAATTCCTTTCCACTTTTCACTTTCATTATTTTTAAGCTTTGCATTGTTGATACTCTTACTACTAAATAATTTTTATGATCTAACATCTTTCCAACTTTGGCTCTCTATTTCAATCTCGCTGTTGCAAATTCCTCCTTTAGTTTTCTGGATTTTTTTAATATTTCTGTTTTAATAAAAAAAAAAAAAAAAAATTCAAATGACGCTGATATTTGTATGATAAATTACAGGTTGTAACGATGAGTGGTCCAAGAAAACCTCAACGTCAGACTTCTAATGCTTTCTCTACCAATTCTATGGATCTGAATTATAGTGATGAATATGCCGATTATGCGCCATCCAGTTTAGACTATGCAGCCACAGTGCTAGCGGTAGAAACGAAAACAACTGGAACAAGAAACGCATCTTTTAATACCATTTCAGGACATTGTAAACGACCATCACATAGCTCCTACTCGAATTTAAGTAACTCGGGTGCACTGACCCCAACCGCTGTACACAAGGTGTGTCTAGAAACGTCTTTTACCATTTTACAGAGTCCTCTAGAACAAGAGAGACGTGGAAATGTATTACATTGTGCTGGTGGTGGCAGTAAAGCCTCTTCAATAGCGGGCAGCATATTTGGTCGTAGTCAACTCAGTTCAACAACGCCATTTGACATATCAAGCGTCTTAGACGATAGCATCACAACAGTAACACGGGATAAGAGTCCTTCGGCGGCCAGTGAGACGGCAACAGTTATTATCAATGATCAACAACTCCAGCAACAACGTTTAAAAGCAGTTGCTTTTGACGTGGCAGTAAGCTTTGCTTCATATGAAAAGGAGGATGAAGGTGGTAGTATAGCAGAAAAAATAACAGCTTCAATGACAATGACTGGTAACTCGATTTCACCGCAAAAAGGAACAATGGGCCGTCCCATACTCTACCGTCAGCATTCTGAAAAAAAACCCAAATCGTTACCACTAAATTGCAATGCATTGCGGCGTGCTTCTGATGTGCCAAATCCAGTGGATTTATTGCATGATGATTGGTATGGCTTGGCACCATTGGCTAGTCCTGAAACGCTTTCAGAAATATCGAGCATTTCGTCACGCACAAGTGTACCCATCAGCTTGGCCAATAGCATAGAACGTTATCTGCAGCACATGACCATAGGCGGGGGAGATCGTATTGCAGTTGCTGCTGCAACTGGAAGAGTTCCTCTTGAAGACATATTCGAGTCACAACTGCATACACCAAAGATAATGCGTCGTGCGCCCAAATTCACTGAAAACCTCTCGACTTGTGCAGAAGATACACGTTATGTGGATCAATACAAACGTATGGGACGAGTTTTTATTACGTTTCCACGCATATTTCCAAATGATCAAGTGAACAGCTTGGACTCAAGTGATGATAGCTTTGAATCCGCACAAAGCTTACACAAGCTGCAAACCAAAACGGATCTTCCATTAGAGAAAAAGAGCTCCAAGTCAGCAGATCAATTGGATGATGATAGTAGCGAACAACGTGAAACACCTGCCAAAAAATTGACATTCAGTGACAGTAATATTTTAACGGATGATTGTGCTAGACTTTGTCCGAATTGTCCTTGCCGTCAAGACATTAGTACAAATCGTGATTGCTGTATGAGAAATGAGCATAGCCAGTGCGTGAGTATAAATACGAATACTGGTTCAGCCGATACAACATTCTACAGCGCCAATTCATCCCTGGAGCAATTTGCAACACCCGCACGTAATACCGTTAATCCAAATAATGGTAGTGGGGGCATTTGTTGGTTGCCTGAAGAGCTTAAAATACGTCCTGGTGTATTAGAATCTCACTTTCCTGTTATTAACGCCAATGTCAATGAATCGCCGTCCAATGAGACTTTAGGTGCAATGTTAAGTCTTGCCCAATCAGTTTTACCGCTCTATTCAAAAAATGACGATCGAAAACCAGATGTTGTTGGCGGTCGTGTGCGTAAACGTTTGTCTTCAGAGGAGTTAATTTTTACGCATGGCGACGATCTTTCTAACCTAGTGCAAATCGGTGTTAGAAATGGTTCCTCGCCGACAGGACGCAAACGAAAGGGTGGCTGCATCTATCCGGCGGCTAATAGCATACGAACCATATCGTCCACAATATCAACTAGAACGTTTAGTCAAAAGAATTCTCCTCCAACTCCTAGAAAATGTCAAACTTCGACGGTAGCAACAACATCAGTAACGATAAACCGAACAAATAACGAAAGTAGCGTCTAAATTTGTAGTTGAAGTACCTAAGGAAACCAAAAACTAACATTATTAACTTAATCAGCAGAGATTTTGATTAATTTGAACGTAGTTTTAGCTGATATAAGTTGGAAGGTCTTAATATACTAAAATTACAAATACATAAGAATACTAATTTTTTTCATACCAAAGTATAAACTAAAGATTATATACATACAATAAAGTTTTTAACGCAAATTATTTATTTGTATATTAAAATTAATTACATTGTAATACGTTAAAAAAATAATACTATAACGAAATTATGAATTCTCTCCATTTCGCAGCATTAAATAACTTTAACCCATTTCTTGCTCGTATTGATCCACTGATTTGGTAGGATATTTATGAGAAACCTTATTTTAGTTACTTGTTTATGCTTTCTTATTGAATTTTTGTATAAAAAACTTCAGTGCCCTTATTAGGACATATTGCGAAAACGAAACAACCGCCAGATTCATTAGCAAAATTTGGAAGTTATCTATTAATTATTGTGTTTTGATAAAGTTTCTCAAGCATATCAATAGAAAATACGAGGGCTGCTTTTTTAGTCTTGAGACAGACAAATAATAACAAATATGTATCATCGAAAATGACTTTATTGTTTTTCAAAATATTCTCCTTGAAGATCAATACACTTCTGCATGTGATTGAACCAATTTTTGAATCACTTTTTCCAATCGGAATGAGTTATCTCGAAAACATGTGTTTTGAACGCATCAACCGCTTCTTCAGGCGTCGAAAAACGTTGACCTCGCAATTTATATTTGGTGTGCGGGAATAAAAGGAAGTCATTGGGTGCCAAATATGGACTATAGGGCGGATGACCTATCAATTCGAGTGCTTAAAAAAATCACTTGTTTGAGCCGATGTGTGAGAGCTTGCATTGTCGTGGTGGAGAATGATGCGTCTTCTGCGGTTGATTTTTCTTATTTCTTCGAACACTTCTGGCAACAAATGGTGGTGTACCATTCAGAATTAACCGATCTACGTTTCTCTAATGGCACGGTGGCGACATGTCCAGTTATTCCAAAAAAACGGGCGATCATTTGCCTTGAAGTGCAAGACCCATACAGTCGACTGCTGTTTAGTTTCAGGCTCATATGCATAGATCCATGATTCATCACCTGTCACGATCTTATAGACGTGTTTTGAAGCACCGCGATTGAATTTTTTCAACATTTCTTTGCATCAATCGACACGGTTTTTTTTTTTTGCGCGATTGTCAAATTATGCGGTATCCAACGCAAACCAGTCATTTTGACGGCCAAATGTTCATGCAATATTGAATGTATTGAAGTGGAATTAATGTGCAAGGATGCCTCAATCTCACGATATGTCACATGACGATCTTGCATTATCAATTCATGCGCTGCATCAATGTTTTGTGGCACAACAACGGATTTTGGACGACCTTCACGAAATTCGTCCTGGAGAAAACTACGATCACGATTGAATTCAGTAAACCAAGGAAACACGGTGGCCCTGGATGGTGCTTCATCACGAAAAGTCGAAGTGAGTTGATCGGCACACCCTTGTTGAGTTAATCCACGTCGAAAATCATAAAAAATCATTACACGAAAACATTCACGATTTAATTCCATTTTTTTAGCCGACACGAATTTTTCAAGTCACTGTAAACAATACAAATAGCACTCGTATGATAAAACGTTCTGAGTACATTTATCATTAAAAACGACAAGCTGTACGATACCAATGTCAGATTTGACATATCAACATTGGTGTTGCCATATCTCAAGACCTAACCAGCAACCTACATTTACTTCATTATGGTATTGTTCATTTCGGGTAGATGTGCTTATTATACTCGTTTTCGTGCTGTTGGTGTTGATGGATTAGATGGCGATAGTAATCTTAAATTGTCGCATCTAATCAGACTCTCAATTATGAAATTGCGAAAGTCTAGTTGAGGCATAATTCGAACATTTTTATCTATACATTCTTCATTTGAAAATTTTCTACGCAGGCTTTCAGGCGATTACCATGCAAGCGTCAAAAGCATTCAGTGGCCAATACCACTTTTTGTTGTTGTTTGTATAGGATTGATATGAAACTCATGATTGGTGACACCAGTGACCATTGCACAGTCATTAACTGAGGCGAAGGTGGGTTAACAAAAAATGAAAAATGCACCAATTTTAGTAATACACTTATGTATCTACTATACTTAAATCCTTCATACTACACTCACATACTACATACTAAACTACGAAACTTAAATACGTACACTACATACTAAACTTGTATAAGTAGACACTTACCTGTCTACTATACTTACATACTACGAACTATACTTACTTATATACTACACTATTGGTAATCAAAATTAATAAGGAGCAAATTACACTTCATACACATCAATTTTGCAGCTTTGTCACCTTCTACCCGATTGCTCAATGGTTTGTCAATCAAACCGGCTCCACTAAATAATTGCTCGCTTGGGATTGACCCTGGCGGCGACGATAAGTAAGCACGTACGATGGAAAAAACATTATGAAATTTTTGATGTGAAACATTTTTGGTTTCGGTAGAGTGGTTTATAAAAAAGTTGGTATTTTTTTAACACTTTGTAATTACTACAAAGAATTGGCAATACTACAAAACACATTTTGAATAATTAATTCATTATTTTGGGTTATTTTATATGAAAATCTGCGATAGCATAGCTCGATCATCTTACGAAATTATGTAATTAAATAAAATAATAAAAATACGTGTTGGCATGGAAGTCGTGGAGAGATCAGAATAAAAAGAAATTAAGTGGTTCAAGCAGATATAAGTCAAGGTGTATGTGTGGGTATGTGGGATAGTGCGCCTGTGCTCATGTGCAAGGGGCGGAAGAGAGAAGAATGAAATAATCAAAGCTGCATAAGTTAAGGTTTTTTTTTTTTTTTTTTTTTTTTTTTGATACCGGAAGGAAAGCATCGAAAGCCATCTCGGTCTACAACCGAAGTGCGGGACTTAAACCACGCTAAAAAACTCCC
>JBANCV010001421.1:0-15520 GCA_037040105.1 Amiota albilabris
TCAGTTTAGATAACCTTGCTATCTCAAATAGGATTGAGCTGAGTTCTGGTCAAACTTCATTGATCATAGAGCTTCGATTGGCCACTCTCATCATTGTTGCAAAACGTCGTCTCCTCCCCCAAAGGTGGAATATTCCTCGATTTCAGGAGAGGTTGGATCAACTCATCGACCTGAACATGGATCAAAGTTCTGCAACTGATCTCAACGACGCAGCGGAGTAACTTGTACGTAAGGTACATGCTGATGTAGAATGCTCTATGCTTAATTAAAAACCATGTTGCCCTCTCCAGACCTCCCCGGATTCTTTTAAAACAAGCAAAAACGAGAGCACGTCGTCTCCGATACATGCTCTCACGAAATCTCATACTGACCCAAACAAAAACCATGCGTTTAACCTGTGGAAAGCTACATGCCGAGTGAAACGGCAGCTACACATGAGGATCCTCAATAAATGAGAGGATAACACGTGGTGTAGAACTGACGCCGAAATAGCGGTCCCGTTTGCCGATGAGGTGCAAGACCGCTTCATGCTCTCTCACACATATAGCCCATCCCTCCTATCACGCCTGATGAAGTGCGTCTGCAGATCAAAAAGTTGAAGCCCAATAAAGCCACTGGCTATTATAGGATTAATAGTAGAGTTGTAAAGGCGCTCCTTTAAAATGGGAGTGATGTTCTTGGTGATGCCGTTTAACACTATGGCTCGCATCCACCACTTCCTCTCGAAATGGAAGAGTGCTGATTTTGTTATGATACCGAAACCTGTTAAGACGGAGAACCTCATTGCGTTATATCGACCGACTAACTTGCTGTCGGTTTTCTCCAAAATATTCGAAAGAATAGTCAGCTTCTTCATGGTGCACCAGAACAAGTACATCGAGTACAACAGCTCAAAATCGCACCACTTTACGCTTACGCTTAGGAGAGACGCATGTCTTACCGTTTTGCTGCACAATTTGGCCGTACCTAAGGTGGGCTCAGCCCCCTATCTGGGCATGATCTTGGACAGGAGACTTACCTGGCGCCAACACATTGTTAAAACTGCAGCAACTTGTCGTCAAAAACTTCGACCTAGTATCCAACTTAGCCTAAGTAATAAAGTTACTATCTATAAGGCCATAGTTGTCCCGTCCTGGTCTTATGGTATTCATTAATGGGGCACCGCTCCCGAGGCAAACGTCTCCTCCAGAAGATGTAGAACTCTGCCCTCCGTCAGATACTAAATGCTCATTGATACGTGATCCAGGGACCTGAAAATCCTCTCAGTCCGTGAGCAGATCAATCTTCACACAATACGGTGTAATGACCGGCTAAAAACGGATGTCAACAAATTAGCATCTGCTCTTGTCATAAACACTGCGATGAGCAGGTTCAAACGTCTCCACCCTGTTGACCTATGGGTGCACAAACGTAAAACACGACGTAGGCTCCGTTTCTGAACTACTTTAACATTTCCCTGCAAATTTTATTTATGCTTTAAGCCATCCTGTCAATTTGCAGCTTTGTCACTTAAATTTTTTATAGCCGTTAAGTCGGTGGCTTATTTGTTTCCATATAATGTAAAAAAAAAAACTTTTTCACTTTGTAAAGCGTATTTTGACAATGCCACGAAAAACTATGAATGTCGTGACCTGACCGTAGATTCGAACTCGCGCACTCCGGCCTAGCCACTAAGCTATTGAGTATATATTATATGTTCGCTTAAATAGCTCCATTTTAAGCAGAATACACTAGTGTGTTTTGTTTCTTCATGTTCTATTATAGAAAAGATTGGTTTATGGAAAACCAAGTTCCATATTCTCACTCACCCATTTTGTGCCTTTCAGGGCAGTTTATTCAAGTGCTGCGTTGGTTTATGGTGTTAAGAGCTGAGCTAAGTCAGATATTTTTTATTAGCGAATTGAATGTACAGTGTTTATCTAATGTGTGTTTTACAGTCACAAAGCGAATATTTTCACATTCCTTTTTGTTTATTCTTTTATCTTTCTATTTGAAGTCGTGTGGTGATACAGAGGTATTTCCGATATACCTTTTGATCCAATGAAACTTCTTCAAAGTATCAGAAATACCCCTTTTTTAAGATATTCTGCTTAAAGAATTAAACTTATATATTATAATAATTTCTTTAAGTATACTAATATGTAATTAGTTTTAGTATTATTTTACTACTGTCGCACCTTCCCTATAGTGAATTCGCACGGGACCAGAAAACCACTTCATTATAGTACAATATATAGGGTTATTCAGTAAGAGTGTGCTAACATATTTTTTTTTATTGAAATGAAACCAGAACTCGCAAATGAGTGTCATTTTTTTATTTCCAATGTGAAATGAACAGCTATGTAATTGATAGCTCGTGCTAAAAGTTATACTCGGGGATGACACCGAAATATCTATTGTTTTCAGCGTCGGGAGTTCTGTAATCCTCTAGACATCACTGTAGGTGTCATAGCACTCCGAAAGGTATCGTTTTTCGGAGTCATTTTATCCAATGACCAATCCGCTTGTTGCTTGTCTTATTACGGCTGTCAGCATATAAGAGCATTGCAATAAAATTTGTTATTCTTTGTACTATTAATATTTTTGATAAAAAAAACGGTTCAAACGTGTCTGGCATTAAAGATAAATTAAGAAATTAAATTATTAAAATTTTACTTTTAAAATTGTAAAAGAAAAAATTTCAAAATTTTCTTCACGCCAAATGTAACAATTTACATGTCATCTCTACTGTGCACTTATTCTGTCGTTTCTTGTGATTGCCGCTTATCAACTATTTTCTTTTTGTGTTACAAATTTTCGCTGAAAATCACGTAGCCAAGTTTTTCGCTGATAAACCACTGAAGTTCTACACCGATGGAAATATGAATCCACCTGGAAAATGACAGAAGCTCATAGATAATAGCGGGCAATATGTACTTGATTGAAAATCATTTTGAATAAAGATAGTTTTTATAGTCTCGCTCAACTTCAATACACTTATTCTAATGATCCTCAAATAATTTTATACCATCTCTGTATATATTTTCCGTAAGCTCTGCAAAATACTGGTCCAAAGGTGCAATAGCTTCTTTATTCGGCACAAAACGCTTTCCACGAAAAAATTTCCACGTTAATATAAGCATTATTGTTTCAGTTTACGATCATGGTGGTAGATTCAAGTCTCATCCATAGTTATGAAACGATGCAAATAATCTGTTTTATTTTCGCTAAAATTTCGCTAAGAAATTTGTTTTCGATGCAGTTTTTGTTGAATTGTCAACGAATGCGGCACTAACTTTCCAAACTGCTTTTTCATATGCAATTCCTCATGTAAAATGTAGAGTATGATAATTTGATTCATCTCAGATGCCTATGGTATCAGCAATTTCCAGCTTTGTCGAACTTTGGATTCATCTGCAATGCTTGTACGACCACGTTTAAACTCCAAATTCTATGGATACACATTTGGAAATGATGGAGCAGATTCAAATAATTCCAATTTTTTGTGGATTTCTGTTTTTGATAAACCTTCGAAAATAAAGAATTTTATTACCGCACGATATTCGCTTTTTCCATTACAAAGAAATAGACTGACCCGTCTTCAAATGGCTTGTAAAAGAAAAGAAAAGTGATAATTCAAAATAATTTTTTTTTAAAGTGTTCAAATGAAAGATGAAATTTTAATATACAATATAAATTTTTATTCTCCTTCTGGTTAATAGGTCTCGCTTTCAATACTTTTCAACCAACCTGTATCGTAAAAACTTGACTTCATGCCAAAAAGAAACGCAATTCCGACCTGTGTGCATTGATAGCAAAGAAGAATCGACTGCAGCGCACAAGTAGACGCACACACAAATTCGTACATACAAAAGGATTTTTGAATATTTCCCTCTCATTCAATCGCTTGGTGGAAGACAAGGAGAGGAACAACAAAAAAACATGATGATTTGTTCAGCCATGACAGAAAAATAAAATCTCATAAGTCAGAATCTTATGTCCAACAATTATCCATTTTCTTTTTCAATGATATTTTTTTTATGAGAACATTAAGGCGATGAGATTTATTTGCGACCTCTGAATGAAAGTCAAACAGCTTGTTTTTAAAAAAAAATGTATGAACAACTGCAAGTACATTTGGTTCAATAAGTAATAAACAATTTTGTCTTTTTCAACTAATTTTAAGTTGGATCAAACAGACTTATAGTGCATTACACCGAGCTGAATCTGAAGCGATTCAACGTGAATCGATGTTGGGCTTACACCGCCGACTCAGATTCAGAAACAGTTGGTTTTTTGTTTTGGTTATACATTCAAATGGAACGTTGCGCTCACGTTTCCTAAATTCAAACGTAAAATTTATGAAAAATTCGTGATTTGCAACCTTTTGAAAAAGTTCTTGCAATACCCTTTTTCATTCCTGCTAGGTACTTACTAAAATATCAACAAAAATTGTACAAGTTCAAATTAGCGTATTTTCTTTGTTTGTTGTTGTTTTTAGCTGTTTTTTGTTTTGGTTTGAAAGAAAAAGCAGCGGAAGTCTGTCGAAAATACGAGTTTCTAACCGGCCATGACCGAAAATTTTCCAGCTCTGTCACAAATTTGCCATCTGCGACATGAGTCAATTCTAAAATTATTATTGAAACGACCAGAATGTTATCATTATCCGGCTTGGGCATATCCTCAGTGTATAGAGAGTAAAGGACTATTGAGATGACGCTGCCTTGAGGTTATTCAACATTGATATGCCTAATGTTAGATTCAGTGTCGTTGACTCTGGCGAAAAATGCTCTGTCTGCCAAAAATTTCTTAAACATCAGAAAAAGTTTTCTTGTGAAGTCAACCGTTTATCCAAACCTTGCCTCGAAAGCTTGCAGAAGGTACAAAAAGACAGCCGGGCAGTATTGCTTCGTTTTAAATGCTGTTATTATGTGATGCACGATTCTGTGAAGTTGTTCAGGAGTACCTTGCTGTGCTCTGAAGTCGAATTGAATTTGGAATAAAACGTTGAACTTTTCGCACTTCCAACACTACTCAAAAATATTCTCTCAAATATTTTAAAGATCGTTGGAAGAAGGGTTATGGGTATATACGTTGTGACACGGTCCTCTGGCTTGCCCGGTTTCGGAATCATAATTATGGCAGTACATTTCCACCGAGAGGGGAATTAAACATTGAATTGAACAGGAACACCACGAAGTAGACTCCTTTGATAGTCGTAGTCTTTGCATCCGCTGTATCGATATCACGGACCGGGAGACTTTTTTTTGTGTAATTTTTAACTGTGGTGACTTGTCTAATTGTAGTTGCATCAGGTTCGTGAGCTGCGGTTTCAATCTCTTTCAAGGCGTCGGCGAGTTGCAGCTTTGAGAAGCGACTTTCCAATTCTTCAGCAAACGCCTTTGTTTTTTGGCTATCAGTACGACACCACTCGTTTGTATTATCACATGTGTGTTTCTGTGTGGCTGTTGCTTGACTCGCCGTAGATATGAAGTAGATGCAAAAAACTGTTTTCTTAAAGATTAAATTAAATAAACTTTAATCATTAAACTAAACAGCGCCAACTCAAAAAAAAATTGAGCGTGTGCCTTCGTTCATGTGATAGAAGTGTAACTGCTTAAAAACAAACAGATTAAGAGAGATCATCTCAAAGCACATACACTAATACAACATTTGCGTCCAAAATATTCTGTCCAATCTATATCTGCCCCCCATTGCCCAAAAATTAGATTAACTGCGAGGTTCTGCGTGTTTCTCGTTCTCTCTTCTTCGTATATTCGCTTGTTTTTGTACAACATACAAGCTGGTTGCTTGCATGTTGTTGTTGTGTAATTGTAAATCCGTTATTGAGATTTTCTGACTTTTCCGGTGGATTTTCCAAAAGTTTTATTGTTGTGGATATGGCAATAGATATACACTCTGTGAAAATTTAAAGTATACCCAGTGCGGTTCATGAGATACAGAATAGAAAAAACTTGACGATTTTTTATTTTTTCACTCTAAATTTTTGCAATGGCCCGTTAAAGAAGTTTTACTTCAAACCAGTTATAAATTTATTTTTAAACTCATAAAAATAAAAAACTCAAAATAATATGCGCAACCGTAGTGGTCAGCTTTGCTCAAACACTGGTCACAACTAAAAATATTACTTTCTACTTGGTTGTGAAGAAGGTACTCTCAAAATAAAGAAAGAGTCATAACGATATTATTTTTGTATAAACCATAGCGAAGCAATATCAGATTTTTACGGTGGTTAGGGATGCTCAACAAATAATAAAAATATGAAAATTTCGAGTTATGATCCTGTTGTTAAGGTGCGGTATTTCAAATAATTATCATATGCACATTATCTATCAGGAATAAAATAGAATGCATCACCAACATTGCTTAAAACCGAAACAAATGATATTGTGAGGAAACTATATGAGCAATGTGTTGCTTCAAGTGAAAGGCAATGGGAAAAGATTGTAAAATAAAAGAAAAGCGAAATTCTACAATATTTCAATTTCCTTTTGCGTAGCACACTGTCCTAGAATTTGAAACTAAATTTTGATTAAATTCAAACATTTTAATCAATTTCAATAAATGTTTTCCTTATTATACATATTTATTTTTTATTTTCACTTTATTTAAATAAACGTCGAGTCAATCCGGACGTTTTTAAACATCATATTTAGTAACTTAAATTCTATGACTAAATTATTTTTTAAAATGAAATGCATTTTCCGTCAAATAAAACGCCTTTTTAGTTTTGAATGAACATCATTGCATTTTTCTTTTTTAAAGAAAGTTTTTTTACGCGGCTTACTGAAGTTGCAAAAGAAGGTATGTAACGAAAAGTTGTAACACTGTGTGACTTTTTTGTGTGTGTATGCGTGCATTTTTGATTTCTTTGTGTTTGTGTGCCTGCATGTTGTTTCTTTTTTCTTATCGGAAGTGAAGTATCGAAAGCCTGCCCAGTCTATAACCAGAGTGCGGTACTTCAACCTCGCTAAACACTTCCGCCCCATGCCCTATCCTCCCGGAACTTGTCATTAGATATGACGTCAAAGAAAGTGGCTACTCGTCAGTATTCTGCGATCCCCCGTCAGGTACTTACCACAACGCCTGCATGTTTTGGGCGAAGATGCTATTATGAACTGCAACGTACTACCTGGCTCATGCGGATAGCCTGTTAGAACAGGAAACCGAGAAAATTGGAAGATTACGTGATCAGCGTCCTCCGATTCAGAGTGGGTACCTTGGTGTACTGTCGTGCCAAAAACCACTACCTATAGCCACTCTGACCACATAAGAACTGGGTTATATGATAGTTGGTTTCCCCGCTCTTCCTGCTCAACCATTTGTCAATGTCCAGGATGAGCCTGAAAGTCCATCTACCATTCTCAGCGTTTCGCCATCTCTGATGTCAAAGTAATGTTGAGCCTTGCCGCTCCCGCCTTCTTGGCAAATAATAACAAATATGTATCATCGAAAATGACTATTTTTTTTCAAAATATTCTTCTTGAATTCGATTGAATTGATGGCGCTACATAACGAAAAGTCGAAGCGAGTTGATCGGCACTCTCTTGTTGAGTTAATCCACGTCGAAAATCATAAAAAATCATTACATGAAAATGTTCACGACTTAATTCGATTTTTTAGCCAAAACGAATTTTTCAAGTTACTGTAAACAATATAAATAGCACTCGTATGGCAAAACGTTCTGAGTACATTTATCATTCAAAACCACAAGCTTTATGATACCGACGTCAGATTTGGCATGTCAACATTGGTGTTGCCATATCTCGAGACTTAACCAGCAACCCACATAGAGTCTGCGCATTTCATCATTCAATAAGTCTATTGGGATTATCTCCGCTAGTACCAATGCCGCACCATCTGAGGTAGTTCAAAAATCCGATACCGTTCTCAACGCTGATAGCGTATAGGATGTCGATTTCCCAAAAGGGAGCTGCATACAGCATAATGGATGTCACCACCCTTGACAATATCCGGCGCGTGGCTGCCTTCGGGCCAAATAAGGCACTCTGGTCGTACATAAGGTGCAATAGAAGCGGGCCCAGCACCGAACACTGAGGAACCACCGCAGTAACTCTGTAGGTTTTCTTTCCATTGTCGCTATAATAGTGCAAGTACCTATCTGACAAGTAGGACTTGATCATGTTTTGGATGTACGTTGGCGCTCCCGTTGTACGGAAAGACCCTTTGTTATGCAGCCAGTTAGCAGAATTAAATGCGGTCTTTACGTCCAGCGTGACTATTGCGCAGTACGCTTTGTCACCATGCAGCTACCTTTCGCCTTGTATTGGCAGTCCTGCTATACCAACCACTGATTTTCAGAGAGAGTGCTACTCTCGCTTACACTTTGCTCAAGTCTGTTGCAGATGATCTTTTCTAAAACTTTGCCCACAGTATCAAACAAACAGATTTGGCTATACGACGACGCCTCGTTGGGTGGCTTACCAGTTTTGGTATAAGGACCAGTTTTTGATACCGCCATCTTTTGTATTGCAGAAATACTCTTGGAACGTTCGAAATAGCTGCTGTCAGGGCTTTATTCGGCACTCCATCAAGACCCGAAGCCTTCCTATCCTGCATTTTAGCACACTCTCGGGAGAGTTCCTCGGAACTAACACTGGAAATACCTTCCAGAAATCGTTGCATTTCATCTAACACTAAGGATTCTACCGGTAAGTGTTTTGAATATATTCTCGAGCATTACTAGACAAGATGGTTGTAGTATTCTGCAACGTTTTACTCTCGACATTACCATTCTGAACGCTGTGTCCCAAGGATTAATGTCAGACTCCTCGAAAAGCTTAAGGCTTAACCGTTTGCTGAACTTGACTGCCTTTTGAAAAGCGTGTCTGGCAGTTCTTAGTTCATCTAGCCTTTGTTGGAAATGTCCTTTACCTCTTGCACGCTGCATGAGACGACGTGCGCGAAGACAGATCGAATGCAGCTCTCTTCACTCACTGTTCCACGAGTGGCATGATGGTCTGCGACTAACATGGATTCTTCTAGGCATCGCGGCGTCATAGATTAGGGACAGCATGTTCCACAGTTTGTGTGCCAACTGTTCGGAAGTTCTTGAGTTCGGAATATTTCTAGAAACATTTCCTTATCAAAAAACGAGTCTTTCCACCTAGAACCAGTTATAGGTTGCTTTAAAATCTACTCCTTCGCTTTATGTCAATCAGGATGGCCTGATGGTCACTATGGGTATATGACTCGCTAGTCATCCATTCCACATGTGAATCAATGCTGCTACCTGGAAAGATTATGTCAATAACTGACTCTGTGCCCGCTTTTCAATACGTGGCCGTGGATCCTCTCTTAAGCAGTACTATGTCGAGGCATGCCACAGCTTCCAAAAACGTTTGGCCTCTAACGTAGGTAGATCTGCTTCCTCACTCCGTTGACCAAACATTGAAGTCTCCTGCTGTTATCGATGGACATCTACTTCTGGCTTCTGCCACTAGTTCTTAAAGAAAGTGCTGCAGTTGTCATGCTTGGGCATGCGAACAAAATTTGCAGCACGGGTACCACCATCCTCGAGTGCATATGAAGCACACGCCCATATTGCAGCAATACCTTCGGCCAAACTGACTCATTGCGCTTCGTGTAAGGCTCTCTTACCAGAACTACGTCTGCCTTCTCTTCCAATATGTTTTTTTGCAGAAGATCTTGCGCTGCTTGATAGTGATTCAGGTTGATTTGAATTATTTTCATACCTTTCTGGTTTTCAATGTCTCTTAACACCGGGCAGGTTTTGCATCCCGCCACATGTCTTACCATCGTCGTAACAGTTCGGCCTACCACTGCAGTTTTTTGTAAGTTGTCCTTCCATGACACACCTTATGCAGCACGTCCACCCATCCTCATTCTTGCATGACCGAGATATACGTATGGCCGTACTCTATGCTTTTAATGCATTTCTTTAATGCCATTTGCTCTTATACGGCAGGTAACCCATCCAATCTTCACCTTACCGGCCTTGAGAAGTATATTGGCCGCCCTTGTCTGCAAAGAGAGCGTCGCAGTTTGGTTGCTAGCATACGACCGTCTTAGACTGGTGACGTCCAATCTGTGAACATCCACTTTTCTGAACCGTTCCAATAACCATCACGTATCTACTCTCATTACTTCTACTTCTCAGACCTTCTGTTTCCACGACTTTGGTCTTTAGATGTAATAAAATATCACAATTTTGCGTTCTGCGAATCCTATGCATCGACTCCGTATGGCCACCGCCATTCGGGACGGCTTTCATCCTTTACAGGATATCAGCATAGATTCCCTCCTCATGAAGATGGATAGTCAAAACATCTGGTTTTATGTGCTTTCTGAACCCAGCAATTTGTACGTTTTTCTTCTTTGCTTTCCCAACCGTTTGCCATTGGTCAAGATGCGGCGCCTTGAGTGCGCTTTGTCCTCTTTTTTAAATAGGTTGCTTTTTCCCCACGCCGATAATGTCTTCTCACTTTTGACGACCAGGTCGTACCAATACCTTTGGTCAATACCTTTGGTGGTTTATACTTGACACGTCGACAAGATGTGAGCCCCGTTTTGTCAGGATGGCATTTTTGGTATGGATCACCCGACGTCAGTGGCGACGTACGATCGGAGCAGTTTCATCATCGGATATCTCCTGTACTGCTAAGAAATACTGTCGACTAATGTTATCGATTGTATCTCTCATAGGCTGATGGATCCATCTTCTTTTGCCATTGTCAAACATTGCGACCAACTCCCCTACTTTACAACCGAGCTTTTTAAAGGAGTCAGATCGACCCTCGGTTACATTTTACCTTTTGTATTGCGGGCTAAGTAGAAATGGATTGGAAGGCCCGTCTACATATCTACATCACTATTCTCCTCCTGCACGTTTGGTGGTATGGTCGTTCGTCCCGTTGCCTGCTATATCTCCATTTTTATGTGCGTTTGAAGAGTATGAAAATATTTGTTGTATCGTTTTTTCTAACAAATAAACCACACAAAAATTAAATGCAATACCTCAAAAAAAAACATTTTGTCGCTGACATATCACTCTTATTTTTATTTCTCGCTGTTTGATTGTTATTGTTTTTTTTTTAAACATAATGATAAAATTGAAGTACAAAATACACACAAAAAAAACTTCAATTACTGTAGAAAAAGGAACTTTCTTCCACCCATGTAATTTTGCTGAGGAATGTTCTGGCCATTAATTCTGATGGCAGGGCAAGATTCTTTCCTCAGAGTGAATGTGATGTGTATGCATTTGGATTAAGCTTGCTGTTGGCATATCGAACGTATGTACTACATATAAGATTAGGGCTCCTGTGGAACTCCAGGATCTATTTTCCAGGGTCAGGGATGAACTCTTTTTGCTTCACAGCAAATTGTCTATGTGTGATATAGTTTTGAAACAAGAGATGTACATTAACAGGCATTAGTTTAGAAAGCACTGACAAAAAGCTAATGATATATGATGTAGCTTGGCTTGGGTATTTCCCGGCCTTGATTTGATGTATTTCCAATCTTTAGGACAGTAAGCAGTACGAGAGATAGCGTTAAATATGTGAGTAATGAGTGAAATTGCAGTATTCGGTAGCTCTTTTAACATTTTTGTTGTTATTTTGTCATGGCTTGGATCCTTTTTTGTAATCACTTGGCGGATTAAGTAATGTAGATGAAATACTTATGGTTACGGGAGTTGGATTTGGAGTGAAAACAGATTGCAAATGTTTAGCAAAAACACACCCTTTAGGAAATCGTTAATATGCCTTTCTTTTTCTTTCTTTAGCGCACTTCGTAATTTGACTATGTAGACTGCCAGAAGCTCTTTAAGATTTGGGGAACGGTGCAGTTGCCATAGCCTGCACCGATGTGGTGAATCCACCTTGATTCAGTTCAATATGCTATTACACCGCTTATACTGAGCCTGTCAATTTTGTGAATTTATTATGAGTTGGCAGGTCTGCCGAATAATATGGTTAAAGTTAATAAAGAAATGTCAGCGGTAATGTAAGAGATAATACGAAAACAGCTGACTCACACTGACTAGACGATAAACACAATTAAAAACAAAAGGTCGCTGACGCAATTGGATATGAAATACACGTTGCTATTCTTTATACGTTTGAGTGAAAACGCCGATAAATTAAGGTATGTAAAAGCTACTCAATCAAGGATTTTTGCATTAATATGCCGAGATATGAGTAGTGAATATATTACGCTGGTTATCAAGAGGTAGGATATTAGCTCGGATTGTTGAACGCCACGAAATCTATTTATTTTTGAAAGACAGTGGCTCAACCTCAAGTTCCGACTTAAAGATGAAACCTGGATTAAAAAAGTTATATGCGATATATATTTTCTTTCCTTTTAACATTTTTTTATTATTGTACCTTTCAAGTATTCGAAACTAACAATAAGTGATCAGAGCTTATAAACAAAAAACAAAATTAATTAAAAATAACCTTTGCTTAGAAACAGATGATTATTATACGAATTGTACAAATTAGCATTGGAAGCGAATAGATTAAACTTAATTTGTGATTATAAATCTTCGTTGCAAGCGCATGTAACTTTTGTCTTGAAGCAAATTTTGTGCCAAAATATTGGGATGGATTCTAAGTTTGCTTGAATATTGTTTTGCTAAGCCGTACCACTTCTTCAGCGACAGTGGGTATATCCAGGTCTCTGTGGATATTAGCGTTTCTTATGTACCATGGAGTTCCAGTGATGATTCTCATAGTTTTTGACTGCACTCGCTGCATTTTTTCAACGTGTGTGGGGACATCAGTTCCCCACATCTCTATCCCATAAGTCCAAATTGGTTTTAACATGGCTTTATACAAAAGCACTTTGTAGTCTAAAGGTAAAGATGATTTCGAATTAAGCATCCACAGCAGATTGTTCATTTTGAGTTTAATGCTCATAATTTTCTTATCAATATGGTAGCGCCACGTGAGCCTTCGGTCCAAGTGGATACCAAGATATTTGATTTCATTTTGCTGAGGAATGCTCTGGCCTTTAATATTGATGCCAAGGGCAAAATTCTTTCATCAGAGTGAATGTGATGTGTACGCATTTATATTCGGTAAACTCTTATTCTCCAAGTTTTAAGCCAATCTTCTACCGCAGTTGTTGCAGTTATTGGATTTTCATGAGTACAAAGAATTGCAGTGTCATCGGCAAACGTTGATGTCATTGTTTCGTTTGCTGTTGGCATATCGGACGTATATAGTACATATAAGATGGGGCTCAGAACGCTGTCCTGAGGAATTCCAGTATTTATTTTACAGGGCCGGATGATTGACTCTTTTTGCTTTATTAACAGTAGTCTACAGATTTTATGAATTAGCCCTCAGTGCAAAACTTTATCGAAAGCTTGCACTACATCTATGAAAAGTGCAGTGCAACACGTTTCTTTTCAAATAAGGGAGAAAAAGGGAGACGATCCGAAGAACTTGCTCGATTTTAAAGTGTTTTACTCTGAACACAAATTTGTGTCGCGGAATAACATTTTTCTAATGAATGGCAGGCACTATATCTTGTAAAAGAAGTTTTTCAAAGAGTTCAGAAAGCACTGACAAGACGCTAATTGGCCTATATGAAGGAGCTTTGCTTGGGTCTTTCTTGGGCTAGGCAATCATTATATTTGAGACATTTTCCAATCTTTAGGATAGTAAGCAGTACGAGAGATAGCATTAAATATGTGTGTAATGTTTGAAATTGCAGTATTCGTTAGCTCATATAACATGTTTGACTTTTTGTCATATCCTGTAGAGTTTTTTTGGTTTAAGATGCTCTATTAATTTAATTACGTTTTTAGTTTTGAAAACTATTGGCTTACTTGGCGGATTAAGTAAAATAGACGGAATGCTTGTGGTTACGTGAGATGGATATGGAGTGAAAACAGATTGCAAGCAAATACATACCTTTTTCGAGAGTCGGTGCGTGCCCAGTCTCCATTAATTAGATGAATTGGTGAATCGTAGAGAATAGTGCTATTTATGCTTTTAGTTGCTTTCCATTATGCGTACTGTGTTTTTTCAGTGGGAGTATGATTTTCCTTTCTTTAGAGCACAACGTGATTTGGCTGTGTAGATGCCAGAAGCTTTTTAAGATTTGGGGAACGGTGCAGTTGCTAAAGCCTTCTTATTTTTCTTTTCTTTTGGACCAAGCCTTCAACCGATTCATCAATGTTACGAATAGGGGATAGTCTAGTTTAGGTTTCTAGTAGTGAAGTTTAGTATTATAATCACATACAGCTATAAACTTCGGACCATGCTTTGCAAAAAGGTCTTTAAGCTGTGTTTCAGTTATACTTTGAAAAGGTGGGCAGTACACAGCTGCATGAATCATATTGTGAGTATATTCTTGTAGCTGGACTAAAGATATTCTTCCCTAACCTCCTCTATTAAAAAATTTTTTAGTTTTATTTTTATTAAAATTGCTGTGTCTTCACGAGCCATTGCATTTTGGTCATAGCTACTTCCCTTAAATTTGAGTGGGAAGATAAGCATGAACTGACTGACTCGTTGGCTCGGAGGTTAGTGCGCCGAGTTTACATCTTAGAGTCGCGGGTTCAATTCAATGTTCAATTCTCCCACATCCTCCTTAACTTTTTCCTTGAGCTGAAGGCCTCTGTTGATAATGCTCATAATCATATCTAGGTTATAATTTAAAACTTAGTCCTAGTTTTAATAAGTAAATAAATAAATAACTGAGGTCAAACTAAATCATATCATACCGAAGGTAACCGGTTATTTACGACGAGGTAACCCCATATTTTTTTTTGGGAACTGTCCAATCTATGCAATTCATTGTCTTTGGTTAAATCACATGATCTCGACGGCTAATCCACGTCGCCGAAATAAAGAAATTTTATATTTTTTATAACTTTTATTTGCAACTGTCCCAAGGTGAATCAGCGAATTCTTGCTGTTGAGATTGACATGAGATTTGCGTACAAGTTGAATATGTATATTATTCGAAGTTTATTTAGGTTTAGTCTTCCGGTGATCTGAAATGGAGATCTAGGGTCTGGTGACGCTCTTAAGCATTCGAGTGTGCATCGTGCAACAAATTGGCTGCGGGTTGTGTTCGTGTGTGTCAAGCTGAGTGATGTGCTGCTGCATTTTACAATTTCCCCAGTCACCGTTAAATCCTGCAGGACTCTGTAAATGACCGAATTCTGGACATGCCATTCTGCGTTGACAAGTCTCCTTACGAGCTTGGATTAAAAACTTTGTATGATTTGGGCGTTTGTTTTTGAAGTTGTGGCCCATAGTTCGTTGCCATAAGACCTGGATAGTTTTTAATTAAAAATGCGGGATTTTTTTCATATTTGAGCCTTTATTGAGAAAAAATGGTTTTATGTTTAACTGTCAAAATTATGTCCGTCGCTAGCCATTACTTTTTCCCATCTTGCTGGTAGCATACGAATTCCGTTGCGAAAAAACTCGGCCGCCAGTCATCGACCCATTTTTTGGCTTCCTCGTAAGAACGGAAGTGCTGGTTAGCCAGGCCATGCGTCATCGATCTG
>JBANCV010001422.1:0-15517 GCA_037040105.1 Amiota albilabris
ACAAACCATCTCTCGCACTGTGAAATCGACAGAGCATACTCCGGATATGCTTCGGAGAGCAATCGATGGGCTGCAGCCATATTAGACATATTGAGAGGGAAAAAAATATGTTGTTTACACTTCAAGCAAATATTACATACTGGAAATTGAAGCTGTCAAATGTAATTTTCAAATGGAGTATAGGACAACCTTGCCAGATGCTTATATCATGAGTAGCGCCAACTCTTGTTAATCCGGCATTATTAAAAGGCTCACCCAATATTTTTTTTTTTTTCACAATTCTATAGGAGAAATACCTGAAAAAAAAAATCGTGGTACATAGTATCGCTATACTACTATAATATTTGTGGCATGAAAACGTTTCTCGTTAACCATCTAGGAAACGTTAAAGTGATATTACATTTATGTCATAAATAGTTTTTAAAGAATTCAGATAGCAATACTAACAGCTACGAAAGGGGCAAAAAAAAAAAGACTATATATATATCTCTAAAAGTATATATTACTTTTTTGAATTTATTGGGAGTTTAATACAAAAATCCAAATACATCAAAGAAATCTATCAATCGGTCAATCGGTTCTCAACACAACCGCTTTTTCAAAACTATAATAATAATAATTTTTTCATCATTTTTAACGCCCGTTATCTTACAAGCAACGTACATTCCTCTATTTTTAGAATATATAAATAACATGTCGCTACGACTTTTGCATTCAAAGATATATTACATAAAGAGTGTTTCAGTGTAACGCTGTGTAACATTACTATGGAACCCTTTTTAAAAACTTTTTCTCGTTAAAAGGTGCTCTTAAAATGAAATTCGCGAACTTGTAATGTTATTTAGAACTTCATGCGAATAGCATTTTTATATAGACGAGTACATAACACAATGAATTCAATAGCTTTACATGAATATAATGCATGCAAAAAGTCATTTAGCCATTATACTCGTGTACTTGTGTGTAGTCTCCTAACATCACACTCCAAGTTTCATTACTGTTTTTCTTTTTTAGTTTTCTTTTTGTCAAAAAATAACAATTTTCCTTTCGCGTGCAAAAAAACACATTCATGCATTCATTCGATTGTGTTTTCCAGCATTTCCGGTTCACAAAACAATACGCGCATCATATTGTACATATATTTATGTATATGTACAGAGATTTTTTCATACGTCCCTTAACTAACCAGAAGGGAACAGAACAGAACTGAACCAAATTGTATCAAGTCAAATATCTTTACTGTCTTTATCCCACCTTGTTCAAGCTTTACCTTTAAACAATTTCATTCATGGCGTTGTTGCTTTGTGTCGTCGTCGTCATAGTCAATTCCAACCACATTGAAATTAAGTCATAGATGACTTTACACAGTAACTTTTTTTCTTTTTTTGGAATTCTTATCGCAAAACGCATCAAATATTCAATTGTGCACACGAATACATCAACAATAATGTATACAGATACATACACATAGCCACATTCATGTTGTTGTTCCTGGTGTGTGTGTTCATTGATTTCCATATAACAAAGAACAAGCAAAACACAGCCAAAAGATGAGGATCAAGTTGAGTATGAGGATATGATGCTATGATGAAACAAATTCAGTGGCACAGCTGCTACTATTGCTAAGGAAGAACACATCCTCTTTGCATGGAAGTTTTAGAGCTTCAAGTTTCCGATTTTGTTTTTTTTTGTTGTTCGACAAAATTTATTTATAAAAAAAAACGAATATTGGAAACCAAAAACAAAGATCTATGCATTTGTGTTTTGGCAACATAACAACAACAATTACCTTTAAAAAAGTTTTCTTTGAGTTTGTGTGTATGTGAGTATCTATGGGACTTTTACCATGGGTGTGCACGCAAACAAACCCATTTAAAAAAAAAAAAAATCACTCATACGCCCCAAAGTACCCCAAGGGTATGAAACCAAAAAGAAGGAAGAAAAAAAAATGACCTAAATGAGCTAAAAAAACGAAAAAAGAAAAAAAGCTACAAATGGAATCGAAACAAAAATCCCATAAAACATTTTATAAAATAAAATGAATTATTGGAGAAACGTGGAAATGTCCTCATTCATTTAACTGTAATAAAACAAAAAAAAAATTAGAAACCTAAACTAGAGTTTGTAATTTTCAATAAAATAGTATTCCACAATCTTTTCGAGCATCTTTAACGTGGAAACAAACAGATAAACTCTAAAGAGAAATTTGTCTTTGTTATTGACAGAAAAATGGAAATAATACAACGGATTACATCAGCTTCGATTCTCCACCAAAGTGTTCCAATTTGTATTGTGCGTCATTTGAATATCTGAAGAAATACAAAATATTGTATTTCCAAAATCAAAAATTCGAATACAATAAAACTAACAAGATGCAATAAAAGCAAACCAATAGACAACTCGAACTGCTTCTCCGTATAAAACTAATTATTTCGACATATTCAGAGTCGCATTAAGGCAATTCACACAATAAAAATAGTAAAGGTTCTTATATGGCTTGACTTGTCTTGGACCGGGTATAATTTGATAGTTTTTACATAATTATAGAATGCTGAGCTGAGCTGAGGTGACTTAATTTAATTCAAACTTATAGGTCTTGTTAATTGTTGCTTATTTGGAGAAATGAAGGCCTTTTTTTTGTTATAAGTAAAAACTCCTTTGTTTAGCGAAGGCTATTTTTTTTTTATAAAACTAAACTAAACTGAGTTCAAATTTAACTGAATCAACTTAGAAGACAACTAAACAACTTTATGCAATATTTAGTTGTGCAATCTATTTACTTCCGCTACTTAACACAAACGCACACTAACATATACAGACAGACAGACATACATACATAAATACGCACATCTACATGTATATGCAGCCTTAGGTTTTCTTTGTAGATTTTCTTCTAAGGGCTTTTCATTCTACTAAAAGTTACGTTGTACTATATTTGTTTGTTTGTTTGTTTGTATATATTGCACATTATGCATTCTACAAGTGAATAGAAAGAAAGGCAAAGAAAGAAAAGTGACGAGGAATGGAGCATGTAAAAGAATGATGAATATACCACTCCACCATCATCATTTAATGCTGTTTCTACTTAAATTTATTCGACATTCCTTTTATTACTGTTGCAGTTTCTGTTCGTTGAATGTTTAAAATCTACACAGACTCCACTTTTCATTTTCTACTTACCCATTCATTCACTTAGTTATTTTCACTCTTTCCACTCTTCTCCAGAAGAGAAGTCACATACTTTATAGTCGACTTTATGAATTATGCACTGGAACTGTTCATGTGTGAGTGTGTGTCTGAATCTGAGACAGAAAGATTGAGAGGCTACACTGCTGAGACTCAAATTATATACGAATCTTATTGAGTGTTGAGTCAGTCTCTTCATTCCCTTTCCAATTCCTTCCTTCCTTTATTTGCTATTTCTTCTTGTATTTGTTTTCATTTTTCTTTTTCCCTCTCTCAAAAGAAGCAGGAGAAGAAGAATAACAACAAAAAAACCACAACAACAACAAAATAACAAGTTACACAGACACTGAGATCTACTTAATCCTTGCATCTTTCAATATAAACTTCAACGGCTTGCAATATCTTGTTTTTCTTTCAACTATTTTTCTGTGATTCTTTGGCTTCCTTTTTTTAATACTCTTTTTGTTTCTTCTTCAACATTTCGTTTGCCATTTTACGATATTTGTTTGTCAGTTTATTTCGTTCGTTTTGTTTGTTTATTTTGTTGGTATTCTCTTGTCTTTATGTTGGTGCAACTGTCTATCATCAATCCTTATGAGTTCTTACATACTCAGATATATCTGTATCTGTATCTATATATGCATCTATATCTGTATCTATTGCTATATCTATATACGTATACATATGTATGCTTTTATTCTTATTTCTTCTTTTATAAGTATGTTCCAGAGTTTGTCATCTACCATTCATTCAGGATAAATACAAAATGAAGATGATCCTTCGGGAGCTTTAGTTATTCAATTTAAAGTTGTAGTAAATTCAATCTAACAAGTGAGGCACAATGACAACAACTACAGCAACTGTTATAAAAAAAATCCAGATACTTGGGATAGAAAATCAAAGAAAATAACAAACCATCCATACAACCATAGATGATACAAGTCCAATGATCTAAAATAGTGAAGTGAAACCAAACACAACCGCCTAAAAAAGTATTAGCTATGGCCGCGTGAGGTCAACTTCATTTTATTTTAAGTGAAGGACACACTATTGTTACTGTTTTCTTTAAGATGTTATTCTTTTCTTACAACGGTTCGAAGCATTAGGATGAATTTATTTCATGTTTGTCTGAAGAAAAGCCAAGCGAAACGAAATGAAACCTAATCAAGTCCATCGGACAGCAAAATCAAGCATCATGAATTTAATATAATAGTAAAAATAATAATAACAAAATTAGATATACAAGGAGTTATTCCATTTTTTCTATCTTGAAGCTCATGCTCATTTAGAGATAGATACAAGAATAAATTTATAAAAAAAAATTATTGCATTATTTGTGTGTCATAGAGCAATGAATGGAATTCATAAATACAAATTTTCACCATTTTTATAGTATATTTTAATAATTTGAATACTTTGTTCAAGCAAGTATCGTTCCATTTTTATTAGTGGTGTTGTTTCTACTTGTCAAATATCAAAAAATGACAGCTTCAAAAGTGACATACCGAAATAGCGGGCTAAGCAAAATAACACCTCTTATTGGAAATCCCATTACTATGTAAGTAGTTTGAACACAATAGGGAGATAATCGAAAGATTGATCGATTTAAGCAATTAATAGTTTATTAAATATTCCTTTTACCATTATCACTATTTCTATGTGCATTTTGTGTATAAGATATTTCCGATAGCATGTTTTAAAAAATTAAATAGGGGTGGTCAAATGAAGTGATCTCGGTGGTTGTTCGAATTTCCATTTTTTCATTTACTCGTTTCTTTCTGTTTTCTTTAGTTCTGTATGTATATGAGGATGTATCAATATATACGTGTGTTAGAATTTTTGTCTATTTTCCAACATAATCTCCTTTTATTTATTTATTTTATTTTTATACAATTTTCCCAATGTCTCCGCCATTTTTTTTACAAATAATCCATTGTTTTTAGTATACTTTGGTTTCTGACGCATTTAAACGGATCCACGTTTTATCAACAGTATCGACACGATGCAAAAACTCCTACGAATTTAGTTTAAAGAGTTTCAAATACTGCTTCGATAGCCATATCCACTTTTTGTCTACTGTAAGCAATTGTGGCTCTGACAACTTTTTAATGTAAAAAATTAATTGGCATTCCATAAGTCACGTCAATGGCCTCTGCTACATCGCGCACTTTCGTTCGGCGGTCAGCGTGCATCATGTCGGGAAACTTTTCTAGGATTTCCCCGGTAACCCGACTGCCGGGTGGTCTGCGTGCTTCTCATCGTAAACAGATGTACGACCACGTTTAAATTCATTCTTTCGGTTATCAAAGATAGTGAAGGGTCGCCATAAACAGCATCCAGTTTCGGATTTATTTCTTCCCATATTTTTTCCATCAAAAAATAAGAAGCGATTTATACTGTATACCAAAATGAGACTTTCTAATAGTGAAGCAGAAACTCTTCAAAGATTTTACATATATGGGTTTTTAATTGCTCAGTACCATAATATGGACGTATAACAATCAGTTTTAGTATAGGTTATTATACTAGTAATAGATTTCTTTTATTATGTGGGTCATAATTATTAATGATATTAAATTGCAAAGTGTTTATATTTTAACTATATTATGCACTTATTGTTTACCGAATCTTGTGAACTTCGAATACAATCTACTTATGTGAAAATTACTTAAGTTGAAACCATATAATCTCGTACTGATTTACAAAGATTTTTCTGGTTCTATGTTGTTTATATCACACCCCTGCTCAAATGGTGGCGAAAAAAATATGATATATACTACTTCAGAGGGTTATTATTTATTTTATTCATCTTATTATTATTATTGTTAATGTTGTCAAATTTCTATTGTATTAAGGCTATTTTTATATTATTTTTGTTAAAAATGTACCACTCCCGTAGTATTTGCTTTTTTCAAGGACCATTAACTTGTTCTTTCTGCTTTTCTATTTTATTTGTCACTCTCCTTTCTCCTTTCTTATTTTTTTTTTTTATTTTATTTTTTTTTTTTGAATACTCATTTATTTTTTATCAATTTTTCTTTAGCAAAAATCTATTTTTCGTGCCATACTTTTGTCAGTCCATTCAACATGCCTCATTATGTGGGTGTTTACCCGACTGCCTATCTGTCCATCTGACCATTTCATTTCAATAATTTTTGATTTTTTTACATGTTTTATTTGTGTATTTGCTTGCTCTTTTCTTACAATCTGTATGTGTCTTTATTTTTGATCATATTTACGGAAGGCCTCCACTGTTTCTTTGGTTCTTCTGGTAAGAGGCTAACCTTTTCCTTAATGCACTCCTTAGATCCTTATGTTCTTTATTTCCTTTTCTTAACTCTTTCTATTACTATCCATTATTTCCTGTTGCAGGCGGGCGCCAGCCTGATTGACTGTTTGCCTTATTTTTTGTCTTTTCTGCAGCTGTTGCTCGCTCACAGTTCATTCCCGTCACGTCCGGCGCAGTCTCTTCCTTTCTCAGCCTTTCAAACTCTATCGATTTAATCCTTTGTCCATACTTGTTGTCAGACAACGTTGTTGTCGTCACTATTGTCATCGTATTGAATTCGGCTCAACTCAACTCAATTCCATATTTGCCTGATGCCTATTTATCTTTTAGCTCTTTACCTTGTCCTCTTACTTTAGGTCGTATGTGTCCGTCGCTCCCTAAAATTCTTGTAGCACAGTACGCTGCCACTTTGTTATTCCTACATTATCCTTCATATGGCTTATTTATAGGATTTTCACCGAAACAACTTGAGTTTGATTGTCCAAACAGTGTCAGCCACGGGGATGAGTATGGGAAATGAGTACGAATCCTTGTCCCAGACGCATCAATTTAAGTTGGGTAAGGTTCAGTTCAGTTCTATTTAAGTTTATTTTGGAGTTGTCAGCCTGAAGATGATGATGGTGATGGTGATGTTATATGTAGCCACCAAGAATGTGTCATTCCTATACTCAATCAATCAATGATTCATTCAATCAATCAATACATATAAATAAGACTGAATTCGGTCTTATCTGAGTTCTGATGCTTTGCAGTCACCGACATCATTGTAATTATTACAGTTGATGTTGTTATTGTCGTGTTTTTGTCGTTATCGTTATGGTAGTCCTTTAGAACATATTAAATTCATTTTCTCAATTGGCTCTTTACATTGCTTCTGTTATTTTTATATTTATTTGTATATATATTTTTTTTGTTTTTATTTATTTTTTTATTTTTTTATTTATTTCATTTCATTTCATTTTAATTTTGTTCTACTTATTTTATTTTACTTGTTACTTCTCTTTTCTTTTTGTATTTGTGTGCAAATATTTTTTATTCATTTAATTTTTTTCTTATTTTCTGTTCATTTTATTTTATCGATGCACAATACCTCATATGAGGAATTATATGTGCATGCCTTTATGTATGATTTTCTTTGGGTAAGAAGAGTTATCAAAATTTAAAGTATAGATTTTTATTACTCAAATTCACAGTAATTAGACCAAATAAAACTTAAATTCAATATGCATTAAAAATATATAAAAACATAAAAGCAAAGAAATTCACAGTTATAAAGCCGGCGCCGGCTGTACTCATGAACCGTTATAGAGAGAAAGTTGAAATTTTCACTAAATGTGTATTTCTATTATCACGACAAAATTAAAATAAAAGTAAAAATTAAATGGAGTCCCCATACAACAAATGTGCTTTTAGTATGGTGACTACTCCACTAAATGTTGGCCAGAAGTAGAGTACTACATTAAGACAAGCCACATTGATGTTCTACTCATAGCGGAAAGTCATTGTGATCATCTGTCATACTTCCGAGGCTACAACGTCATCTTGATAAATCATCCTAGTGGCGGTGCAGCTATTTTCATTAAAACTAGCATTCAACATCATGAGATGGATCCAGTATTTTCTTCCTGGCTACAGGGTGGTCTCTGACTATAGTCCGACTGGTAAAATAACAATAGCTGCTGTATACATTCCTCAAGGAAACTCGGTCTTCCAATTCATGTTCGAGAATCTTCAGTGGATTCGGTTCTACACTCATAGATGGTGGCGACTTCAACGACAAGAACACAAAGTGGGGCTGCAGAATTTACAACCCGAAAGAAACTACTGTCCTTCTGGGCTGCATACAGGGAATGAACATTGAAACCCACTCTTCAGGTCAGCCAACTTACCCGCAAAAGGTACGTTATGTTCTGGATTTCGACATTTCTAGAGGTATCGCCCCGGACTTAGTAGCTATCAAAAATTGTTTCGATCTTCTCTCTGACCATTATGCCGTATTAGTTTGAGTGAACATTGAGCATAACAAAAAAATCTCCAAGAATCATTAGAAAACAACAAACCTGGAGATATACAGACTCCTACTGGAGCAAACTATTTACCCCAATTTGCCAATGAGCACTGGAGAAGATATTGGAGATTTGATTGAGGCCTTGTCTCTTAAGATTCATGAAATGGCATTTCTTTGCACCCCACCAATGCCTCATACAGGTGTTGCATCCCAAAGCGTGACCATCATTTGTGGTCAATCGAAGTTATGGATTTAGTCAGAGAGACACGAACCCAGGTTCAGTAGGAGGTTGAAGATGGTTTTATGTGAAATACGTAATAAAGCGGTTGGCGAGTAGTGTCGACCATAATTTGTAGAGTAGAACAAAATTTCTGAAGCGACTACCTCCTCTCAAAAACGGATCTCCATATCAGGGAAATTCAAATTGAGGAAGTGTAAGATGCAGCGACTAGCCTCAAGTTAACCAAATTACCAGGGTATGACGGAATCGATGCAGCAGCAATAAGAGCGCAAGCAACGTGCTTCGGCTACTTACTGCGTTCTACAACAGCATCTTGAGACTCACCCATTTCCCTTCTCAGTGAAAATGTGCTGAGATTATAATGATTCCTAAACCAGGTAAGCCTAAAGAACTCCTGTCCAATCAGTTTGCTGGCAATACTCTCAAAAATATTTGAAAGAATATTTTTTGCAGAGTACTGTCAATACTGGAGGATAAGCGAGTGATCCCGGATTATCAATTCGGTTTCCGGAGATGTCATGGTACCCCTGAACAGTTTCACCGAGTTATCCAATGTATTTTATACACCTTTGAGGAAAAGCGTTATTGTTCGAAAATATTTCTAAATATTAAGCAGGCATTCGACCGAGTTTGGCATCCGGGTCTTCTAAAATTCTAAAAAAAATTTTACCACCTCCATACTTTCTTCTTCTAAGATCATACTTAGAAAATAGAATCTTAAATGTCAAATACATTGATACGCAGTCTGAATTGAAACGCATAAGGTCCAAAGTTCCGCAAGGTAGCATATTGACTCCAATCCTATATATATATACATCTGACATGCCAATTATATGGAGTAACAACCCATTGGTTGCTACATATGCGGATGATACTGCGTACTTAGCTACAGCTGACGATCATCTGGATGCATCCTCTCTGTTACAGCGTGAGCTTTCACAAATATAACTTTGCCTAAAACGTTAGGACATCATGGTTAACACTCATAAATCTACGCATATGACATTTACGCTTACGGAGCTGCCCTCCTGTCTTTTTAAACAATGAAACCACCCCCTCAGAGCTCGCCGCAAAGTACCTGGGGCTACCCTAGATAGACGGTTGAACTGGAAAGCTCATATCAAATGTAAACGTCAACAGTTGGCATTTAAAACTAGAAAAATATCCGAAAAAAAAAAAAGAAAAATTGTTAACTTAAAAGTATGCAATACTTTATTATTTTGTAATTTTTATCACTTGCGCCATCTGTGTGTGACTTGATCATTGATTCCAAGATTGAAACAAAGGTATACTGTGTTCTTTAATGGTCATCTCTTTCATATTCAAACGGAATTGAAGAATGGTCACTGAAATGCATCAAGAAAAATATAGAATATTACCGAATTTTTTTTATTACTTATATGTATATGTACGTGTCGATGTCTGGTCTATATTAGACCGTAACAGGCATGTCAATCTCTCTGCTGTTTCCTCTACTTTATGACATAATACATAAATAGTATATATACATACATATATAGGTGTTTAAAACTTTCTCGCATATTATTTCATAACTCTATAATACTCCTGAAATTCAATGAAATCCAGAAATCATTTGTGGTGACTATAATAAAGCAAAGTGATGTAACGTGATTTGCTAAAGTAAGATATAAGATTTAAAGCTAATCCAAATCATTCAGATCTGTGGTGTATTTAATGTATAATTTTTCCTTAGATTTCCTAAAACTTTTAAGAATGTGGAAACAAAAAATTAGAAAATTACAAGAAAATTTATACAACAAATGGTTTTCTGTTAAATATGACGCCAGTCGTAGTAGTGAAAACTATACATGCAATACATTCAGAGTTTTATTTATTCTTTAATGGTACCACGGGATATCTGAGTAGTAGCTTTGGTGTCTATTTCAGATTCTCTTACAATGAAAATATCATATTAAACACCTTTTTAATTTAATGCTTATAGTTTTTACTATCGACAGACCATGAGATACCATAAAGCAAGACAGGCAAAAGGATTTATGAACTTCACCAACGCTGCCAAAACACAACTAACGCATGTTTATTGCTCTTTTTTCTTACTTTCTTCTTTTTTTTTGTGTTTAACCGAAACAATGAACAATAACAACTACAACTACAACTACAACAACAACAACAAAAGCAGTAATAGCAATTTGTTTTTGTTATTGATAAAAACAGAAAAAAAAAAACAAAAAGAGCAATAAGTAAATGCAACATGGTGACACGACGTGCTTCTGATTTTAGACCTCATTGGTATTTGAAGCATTAAGCAGGAAAACTTTTGGCCAGTAGCACAGCACAAGTTGCAGAGAGAGAAGAATTAAGAAAAGAGATTTGGTAGATGATGAAAGGGGGAAACAAAAAAACATGAATTATTTATTTGTGCGGACATGAATTATTGTTATGAAGTTTATTGCAAACAAATTGCGTCCTGGGATATACTGGAAATCATTAGCAAACAAATGAAAGCGCAAGCAATTTTGTGGCTTTTACATCGACGTAATCCTCGTCGCCCTGATTTCCATCACTTTTCTCCTCGTTCTTATTGTCTTTTTATACTTGTCTTTTATATTTCTGCTCGTTTGTTCAGTGATTCATTTATGCGTTTCAACTCGATCGAGTGGCAATGAATGAATGAATGAAATATAACATATAAACATATATATGTATACTATACACAAATACTTAGTTATTTAAAAGATACACTAAAACATATCAACAATTATTTAGACTATATAGTAGTTAGTTACATAGACACAATAATTTGTAGAACGCCGCTAGTTTTATGCCACGAATGAAAGTGGAAAATGAAAGAAAGCATTACAATATTGCAATGAATGGAAAGAATAAATGAGTAAACAGTTGAGTAAGGGTGATAAAGGGTAGCAAATAAGAAGCGAATACAGGATATAGTGCTACAGGCTCATCACATAATTTAATGAAGTAAAATACAGCTTCAAATGGTATAAAAATGATATAGCACAAGGAGTAAGAATGTAATCGAATATAGTATGAGTTGATGATTGCAACTTCATTTGATTGGTATCTATGTAACAAAATGTTTTAGTTGTCATACTGACTGAATAAAGGAAATGATGCACAAAATAGACATAGCAACGAAACAGAAAATTAACTTCACTTCTCTCGAAAAGTGTACACCTTAAATACAAAAAAACAAATAAATTTTAACTTGGGCTTTTAATACCATTTAGGTTGCAATTTTAATATATATACAATATACAGTACTTATGTTCTAACGGTTCTGAAAAGCCTTTCCATACACGTACCATTAAGAATAATAATAATAATATATGCATTATATGTATGTTAAATATATACAATATTTCAATTTAAATTTCAAAAAATAATTGGTTAACACTTTTGTTCAGATTCCACTTTTAAAAACACCCAGTAATTTATGCATACATACTTTGGGTTTTTGACGTCTCCATGTAATAATTCTTTACCTATTCACACTATGTGCGAAAGGATGATGGAACCGATGTACTTTGCTTAACTGTAATGAACGTGAAATATGTTGGCGATGATAATATTGACAGAAATGTAATAAATACATATGAGTATATTTGAAGTTTCTTTTTTTTTTTAAATTAAGATAAAATAGAACTGGAAATAATGCTAGGTGTAATTCAATGTAACTTCATATTACATAATATTATAAAGCTAAATTGAATTCTATATTTAGTGAATAAGAAAGGATAAGCAAAATCAAAGCAGAAGAATACTTTATTTTTGAATTATTGTATATATTTTTACGTAGCCTCGTATATAATAGAATAATATGAGTATATTTCAAAACTCTATGTAATCTACAAGAGATAAGATGTAAGATCATGTGTTCCTGTCAATAAATATACGTTTTTCTAAGCAATCTCATGGTGATTCTATCAATCAAAGTTTATGAACACATTTCAGTATGTAAAGTTTTTTAACAAGAAAATAAATGTCCATGGAGTAAATATCATTTTAAAATCTGAAAAACTAAAGCACATATTCCAGTTCTTTATGGTAACTTTTGAAGTACTTTATAACAAAGGTCTATGAGCGATATTTCATTCTAAAATCTCATGGATGTGTTACAAACATGAGAATAAAGTTGCATTAGTTTCAAGTGCATGAAAAGTTCTCTGAACAAAACATACTTACTTAGAAAGTGGAAAATGGAGATAAACAATGACTGAAAGAAAAAAAAAAAAAAAGCGTTGAGAAATGTATTGATGAAAGCATTGAATACGACAAAATGAAAATGGCAATGTCGATGGTTTTCAATCCTATGGGACACTCGAAGACTTCGGTTAATGTAATGACATTGCAAAGTCAGGTGCATAGATACATACATATGCACATGCATTGATGCAGACATATCTAAATAAATACTGTATAAAGAAAGAAACTGCTATCAAGATAGATACTTTTAATGAACTTTATGTAAATTAATCAAGTTTGTTTTTTTTTTTTTTTGATGAAGCCAATAGGGTACATTAAATTAAATTGAAATAATTTACTATTTATAAATGGATATTTTTATTTTCTATTGGGAGTGCAAATTAAAAATGCGGGATTTTTTTTTCATATTTTTAAGCCTTTATTGAGAACAAATGGTTATATGTTTAATTATCAAAGTACTGTCCGTCGCTAGCCACTACTTTTTCCCATCTTTCTGGTAGCATACGAATTCCGTTGCGGAAAAACTCGGCCGGTTTGGCCTTGATCCAAACATCGACATTTTTTGGCTTCCTCGTAAGAACGGAAGTGGAAGGTTAGCCAGCACTTTATATTTAATTTTTATACATGTGATAATACACTAATGAGGGTGTCGGTTCAATATTTGCTTATACGTTCTATAAAAGTCTTTTTTAAATTCGCATGCAAGTTAATAACAGAACATAAACGTAGTTTATACCATGGCAATCATGGTATACATAAATCTATTTTTTAATCGAAATTAAATGTTCAATTGACAAAAATATCTGACACCTTTATGATTTCAATGCTTTTGTGTTTTGTTTTAATTTTTCATTTTATGTTAAGTTCACATGAGGTTGAATTTTTCTAATGTTTTTGAACTGAATAAAAACATACATATGTTGTACATACTTATGATATATATTATGGTATATGCGAGATTAAAAACACAACACAAGCAAACAAAGAGTATAAAAACTTAAGCAACCGAGATCAACACTGCGACTAAGATATATGTATTTACGTAAAAGAGAAATGGTTAAAATGCAATACAAATAGAAGTTCCATTTGGATTAAGGGACGAAGAATTTAAATGAAGGAGAGAGGGAGAGGGGTATTTTGGATAAACTGTGCTCTAAAAACAGCAGGAAAAACAGACGCAATTGCAAAAACATTTAGTGGCAATTTCTTGTGCTTCAACTTCTGCATCTACTCTCTCCAAGCTTTGCTTTTGCTTATCTGAGTTTTACTTTCTCGCGCTTTATACAAGTGAGAATGATGAGAAAGTGGAAGAATATAAGGATGTTGCGGATAAGCGATGGATCGAAGGAAGCATTTAATCCAATTCAATCTTGTTTTAAATATGGAAATGCAGATGCTGACGATAAATACGTATTGAAGTAAAAGCAAAGCAATGTGGATTGAACACTCAGTGCAGCGTGTGAAAGTAAGAGTGGGTAGTGAAGACATGGTGAAGTACACATTGAGTTACCTTAAAGGTGGTAATGGAGACGCACAAATAATAATAGCTGTTAAGCTCTCTCCTTGTTCAAAATAAATTTCTTTTTCTGCTTTTCTTCCAAAGGAACAAACAAACAAACAAAAAATAATAATCAATAAAATTGCAAAATAAATTAAACGTAGGAAGATGACGATGTTGAAGCAAGGAAGGCCCCCAGTAATGTTTCGTTATTCTTATTGTATTTGTTTTTATTGTTTGTAATACACATAGAGAGCAAAAGATACACAAAATTGAAATGAATATTGAAATAAGATAAGAAATATAAAAAATAGAAAGCCACTGGTGAGGTTAAACTTCAAAATAAATTGACAAACAACATTTAAATTTCTCGTCTTGCGTGCAGATAAGATTCTTAAACAAATTTTAATGCAAAAAAATACAATTTTCATTCTTATAACAACAATTGAATTTGTCATATGACGAAGTACTAATTTAAGTACACGAAGTACACGATTTGTCTGACCACCACTGTATTGTTAACCAGTATGCGACTTAAGGGTTTGAGTCCCATTTTGTGCCTAAGGCGTAAACTGTTATTAACGCTTCTCTCAATCTATCCTATAAATTATTTTCCAGAACAGTTTCCTGTGCATAAAAAGACTAAGATATCTACTTATATCAAATGTGTAATACCATTTAGTTACGGTGAATCTTATTTTAGATAAGTGAAATGTCCTAATGAATCGAACTAGACATGATTTACTGTCTCAGTAAATTTTTCTCTGATGACAAGGGGAACATCATCCGCTTAGCAAAAAAATGATGGCTTCAATTCTACAGACTACAAGTCATTATCTCTTTAATGAGACTCACTAGGCCCTTGGTAATATCTGTCAGTCCATTCTTTATTGCCACCGGAATAAGAAGTGCAATATTATTGCGAATTATAAATTTTGCTAAAACTCTAATTGAAGCAGTGCACAAGCGTATGCCATCTTTGTATATATGGCAATTAAAGCATAATACAAGATGTGTGTTAAAAGTTTCCGAACTTTTCTGGCAGGGCATTTTCTGGTGCCGCCATCTTTGTGTGAGTATATGCGTTTG